>WBMZ01003620.1:0-27500 GCA_013400975.1 Atrichornis clamosus | reverse complement strand
GATCACAACTGTAACATCATGCTGACCCCAAAATTCAGTTAACTGTTAAAGGTCTTAAAACATGTGCAAAATGTGGATGCAAATGCAGGATTAGACTCTGAGTGTTTCCAGCCCTGGTGTTCATGTTCACCTTTAGATTTGCATCATGGTATGACATTATCCTTAAAAGCTATTCTTGACCTTTCTCCCCCCTTCTAGAACCCTTTTATTTTGCTCCACAGCATCTTTAGTCTGCATTAAAGATCAAAGCAAGATTTAAAGCTTTTATTACTTTCTAATGTCTTCCCTTTTTGTCTGCTTTTGCACCATGTTATTTCTCTCGGTAGTTGCAGTATTGCATTTTCCATCTGTGCTACCTTTTCCCATTTTTCCATCATTTGCTAAACAAAGTATTCTCATCTCTGGGGTTAAATTCTGATTTCAGACTTCTCTCCAGCTTTTTTCTTTCTCTTCTGCTCTGTGAGTTAACATATAATCTACATAGTTCCTATATATGGAGTTGTAGCAGAGGACCAAGACAATCTCTCCCTCAGAGTCCTATTTTGCTGGCAAAGAGAAACAACTGGACAACCTGTAGTTTTGTCTCAGTGGCTTTTCCTGTTGAAGATAGGAGAAGAGCTAAGGGATAACTCAGAGATTACCAAGTTGGCTCATCAACTAATTTAAAATCTTACAATTTTTCTGATTCATTGAGCTGCTTATGCTAGGGCATCTTGCAGCTTCTTTCAGGTATATTTGAGTCATGTCTTATGGCTGAGACTGCATAGAAACTTCTGCTTCTCCCCCGTGTTCCTTGCTCTGCTCAGAGATCTGCTGTGTAGCTCCAGGAAGTGCTGCTCTGGTCCTGGGCTGCAGCTGCACAGCTGGTGGCCACATTTGGTGCTAATGGCACGCTTTGAAGGGACACGTCAGTCGAAGATCAGCATACGTGATGCAGTAGGAGGTTTTCAGCAGCTGTACCTGCTCCACCACCTTCAGAGGCCCAGTGACTTCGGTGGCCGTGCTCAGGCATTGCAGATTCAAGAAGTAAGAGAGGCAAATGGAAGCCTTGGCCCCAGTCTCAGACAACAGATGCTGGAGACAATAAAACCTTCTCAGAAAAGGAAGCAATTATTGCAGCTTTCTAGCCAACAATTACCTTGCTCTTATAAATTATGTTGATGCCCGTGATACACCACACAGTGCTGAGCACATGAGCGCTGTCGTGGGCTGCCACTGGCCTTCCTGCTGATGCCTGACACGCTGCTTGTAACCCATTTTATTTAGCCTGCAGGACAAAGGTGCTCTATAAAATGAGACTGGCCTCAAAATCATGTAATGTGCTGTCTGTCCCTGTGTCCCCCAGCTTTCTCTGCAATATTCTTCTCTAAGTCAAAGCTGTAGCCAGGTAGATTTCACTCTCTTAATCTGGCATTTGCAAATGGTGCCAGCCAAAAAGTCATTTGTATGGGCAAGTTTGCCAAGATTTACTTAGGAATTTATATGAAGAACTAGCACAGTACCAAAAATGCAGTTTTCTCTCCTTTCAGGTTGCAACCTGTTTGGAAACATCTCTCACTGCCTTTCTGCTATCATTTAATTTCCACATGCACAAATACAGGATTCATTCCCAGTTCTCTTGACTATAACATATCAACCCTCTTGCTAACATCCTTAACCCCTGCCCTGAGAAAACTAATCATCTCTCTTGTTAGCTCAGTCCCTTTTAGAGATGGCAGTGCACAAAGCACACCAACACTTCTCTGCTGTAAGTAGCGAAGTGATGCTTCTCTCTACTTGGTTTGTTCCACAGCTTCCACACTGATTTGTGTTGTACAATTCAATCTTCTGAATCACCCTTAATGACATCTATTATCTAAAATCCATTGGGCACCACTACTTCACTTCATCCCTTAATTACACCACCTCTCTCTTTTCATACCTGCTCTTATACGTACCCAGTCACTGCCCTTGATGTCATCCTATTTCTCCTGTGCTAAGCTTCCAAAGTACTCATCCAGCAACGCAGGCAGCCGGCTCTGTCCTCCTGCAGAACTGCTGAGAGTGCTCATAAGGAGTGTTTTCTTGCCTCCTTTCCTCAAACAAAAGCAATCCTTACATTATAACAGGGAGTAGAGGAAGGTGTTATGGGTGACACTGCCACAGAGGGGTTCCAGCCATTCAATTTGGATTTAGATACACTATTTGTACAGACATGAGCTGGGACTCTTGATGGTCAGATGTGCCTAAGGGTCATTAAGAGCTGAATTTACCCTGAGAGGAAATGGACCTTTTGAAAATCCCAGATTTTTTAGCCAGTATGTCAATAGACATTTTCTTCAGGGTGGAGAATATTCCTGTTCAATCCTGTGCATGGGAGTTAATCACAATAAAGCCAGATTTCTGGTATATTAGTATATTTTATAACAATGCAACAGTCAGCCATTCATCAAGCTCAATGAAGCAAATTTAAGTATTCTAGAAACTTCCTCTTCATGTGATACTGAATTCTTGACTATTCATAATAGTAAAAACAAATGAAGCCCTTTCAGACAGCAGATGCTATACGAGGAGAGCTGGTTTTTTAGAGCAGGAGTGATTTGGCAGACTTAGTATTGTTTGTTATAGGGCTGTCCCATATACGAGGTAATTTAGAAGTAATATTTTTAAAAATAATTTTTCTGTAGATCCTCCTCCTTCCTCAGCTGAATGAATCTAAAATCAGAATAGAAACCCATTGATTATTCTGGCTTCAAGGATCATGAAGAAGTTAATTAGGGACTGATAAGAAGTTCTCTGGGCAGGGGTCACATCTTTGTATGTATTTGCATCATGACTAATGCAGTGTCCCTGTGAGCCTACTGGGGCTGTGGGGTTCTTCCATAATGTAAATAATATTAAATTGCACTTTCTAAAGTCTGCAAATGGATTTGATGGCAATTTTAAAATCTTTACCTTTCTAAGAGCTGTGTCCAAATTTCTTATTCAATTTGAATACGGCAAAAAGGCTGGTTTCTCATGTTGATTCCTTTAGAGAGTTTTCATCAGTGAAAAAGTTCTCCTGTACTGACATAAATATAACCTCAGATTTAGCATCCTGGGGGGATGGGGTCCTTCTGAGCTCTGTGGAGCCCTGTGGGTCAAACCAACATGCAGACAGAACTGCTTATGGCTCTTCTGGGTGTTTGGATCTTCTTTCCTCAGTGGAGCCAAAGTGCAGGAAATGGAGGTGCCTGAAGAGGTGAGAGTCCATCTTTTCCACCGGGAGGAGTTTGGAACCATGAACCTGGAGGTCATACGGGAGACCTATCCCTGAGTCTTCTCCTTGGCAATTACCTGCATTTTTCAGACTACTGAAGGGATGAGGGCCCCATCCATGGCACGGAAAGATCTCCTGTGGCACCTGATAAGTGCAGGCACCACAGATGTATGACAGTGGCACGGTGAAGGAGAGGGATAGTGTCACAGGAGTTACTGTAGGTGTTTGAAACTCTAATTTCTTTGTTTTCCTGGTAACTCTGAAGAGTCACAAGTTTATGTGCTCCTACGAAGGAACAAACAAGAAGGATCATCTAGATTTTTAAAGAGAAGTAGGACCGCAAGAGAAGCGAATTGTAACAATTAGTATAAAATAATAGCTAGAGAGGATTCACCTGCTTTTTGCAACATTTATATTTACTCTGACAATATTCCTAAAAATGCAGCCTCTACAAGCTGGGTAGGGGCAACCTGATGCATGTCAGTTCATACAGATTTGCAAAACTAAAAAATCAGTTGTTTGATGGGTCTTACGAGCTTGAAAATGGCCTTCCAGATACTGATACATGCACAGATTTGTAACCCCAAAAACATAATTTGGCCTTTTAGTCACCAAGAACTGATATGTGTCCCTGCTCTATCAAACAGCTTTATTTTTATTCTAGTGATTAGTGACTTTTTTGCTGCCTTTTCCCCTCTTCCCATTCCTACAAATAGTTGCTCAACTAACTAATTTTCTTTTGATTCTCTGCTAAACTAGTCGTGTCTCCTTCTTTTCATCTCTGGTGCAAAAAAAATTCCCCAAAAGCGGGAGGGTCACCAATTCCCAAAGCACGATTGAACCATCACCTTTCTTCAGATACATCCCCCATATCTCTTCTACAGCTTTGAAGTGAAACACTGCAAGCTTTATTGCTCTTTGTCATTTTGTGTTTTGCTCATTCCTGCAGGTTGCAATGTCCATGTGCAGTATGCCAATGGAGTCTGAATTATTTTGTCATCTGGGCCAAAAAGTGATTATGGATTGCATCCACCGGCAAATTCGGCTTGCTTTCCTGAAAACTCGTGAATGTGGCCAGTACACGGGGAGAAGATCTCCAGTGGGTCTGGCCAGCCACAGGCCCTCCAGAATGTTCCAANTTTTGTCATCTGGGCCAAAAAGTGATTATGGATTGCATCCACTGGCAAATTCGGCTTGCTTTCCTGAAAACTCGTGAATGTGGCCAGTACACGGGGAGAAGATCTCCAGTGGGTCTGGCCAGCCACAGGCCCTCCAGAATGTTCCAAGGTGTGTAATAATAGGCAAAAAATCCGATGTTGGTCATGGCTTATCGCTTAAACTCGGGCTGTAACTTGGCCTCTTCCTTCTCTTCTCTGCTGAGGGGATTTGAGTAAGATACAGGAAAGAAAATAAAAGTGGCATTTTCTACAGGAAATGGCCCTCACGAATATGTCTCTGCTAATAATTACAGAGCTGGTTTTATTTTGTTCAATGCACTGCCTCAGTTTTGGATCCACATCAAGAGCAGCATATGCTCTCCAAACTAAAATATGTGCATATCTGATTTTTGACAAAAAAATTATTTAATTGATCTCTTCCTACCCTCTCTTCTCCCCCTCCTTCTCTTCCTGCCTTTTTTGCCCATTTCTTTACTAATTCCATAATATAGTAAGCCCCCTATTATGAAAGAAATCCGAATTAATTTAAATACAAAATATAAAGAATTAACCTTACAGCAAAACAGATAACAGAAAAAAGAGATAGTTTTTCTCTGTCAAGTGACAGCCTTCTCGTTTATTATCATTTTAACAAATTAAGTTGCAAAATTGGCATTATTTCAGAACTGTACAAAATGTAATGACTCTATGAAATATATTGAATTTTTCAAGTATTAAAAATCCCTTAGTTTTGAAAATGAATCACTGGAAATGATCCTTAAGGATCCAAAGTTTTTTGTGCCATTTCTATACTATGCCTGCACAAAATCTAATGGCATTTGCTGAGTTAATCCTGGATATTCCATTGTTTTGGTATTTGTACTCTATTAGTTAAATACAACATGTGTGAGAAAATCAAAGCGAAGAGATGTTGTTAAAATAGGAGGAAAATATTTATCCCTTAGATGCAAGAAATACTTGTCACCCAAAATAAATCTGGCTTAAACTCTTTAAGTCTTAAATAAGTTTGAAGTTAAAATAAGTTCTCAGTCTTAAAACTTTCTCCCCCTGACAGTGTATATTTGCATGTGTGCACATGGGGGTGTGTCTGCGTGGAAGAGAATGGCATGTACTAAAATTAGCTTCTCCTAAACCTGCTTTCAGGAGCCTTGGAAGCTGATGTGTGATGGGTGCCATGCAAGCAGATTGGAATTATAAAGCTATAAAGTTGTGTAGGACTATGCAGTTCTAGAAAACATAGGGATGAACTTCACCTGTAGTGCATATTTCTATTTTGTTTTTTTTTCTTTTTAATTTTATTTTACTTGTGGATGTGCAGGAGCCCAGGGGACAGTGCAGCGGTATCTGGTAGGGGCAGTTGCAGAGGCTGGGCTAGGAAGAGCACAGGGCATGGGAAGGGTGTTTCCAAAGGGGACAGAGGATGCCACTGAGGTGGGAAATGCTGCTGTCTAATGTTCCAGCAGGGTGAAAGGAAGCCAGGGAGAGTCAGAGACCCTCAGGATGGAGGCTGCTCTCTCATGAGGTCATCATCATAAAATGTTATAACTCAAAATGGTGAGTTCTTGTCAAAAATGAAAAAGATGCATGGATGTGGGAAGAGCCACATGAATGTTTCCCCCTCAAGCTCTCTCTCTTCTGACCTGTTCATGTATTGTGTCACTTCAGCTGTCCCTGTGCCATGGGTCACTTGCTAGAAAATGGGTGAAGCTGGTTCTGCTGCCTTGGTGTGTGCATGATAATCTTGCCATTTTTCCTCAGTCCTTGCCAGCATTTTCTCTCCCCAGCCCTCCAGAAGCATTACCTGTTATCATTTCCCAGTACTGCCTCTGTTCTCCTCTCTCTCACGCCTTTGCCTGTCCTTCGAATACATCTGTGTCTTTGCCCTCCGAGAGAGTGCCCTTTTTCCTGTTGGCAGCCCTTGCATAGGTGCAGTGTGTTGTGCTGCCTCTCTTCTCTGTCTCACTCTATTCTCTTTCCTGCTGATGAGACCCATGTTGCTTTGGCAGAAAAACTAAAATGCAGTAGTTCATCAATCCAAAATCCACGATGATGCACTTGTCTGACAGCGGGGGTTTGGCTGAAGGTGATTTTGACTATGAGCTTGACTCTTCTCTTGAAAGTAGAATAGAACTGCGAGACTTTATGTCTAATATAGATTTCACAAAGGATTTTTAAAAAGCCTGTCTTTATTGGTGGGCAGTGTAGGGAAATTGCTTGACTTGAGAAGATATGGGCAAGAGAATTGGTGCTGGTGCCAGTGCATGCCCTGAGTTTGGAAATGGTGAGCACTTTGTGTCTCATTTTCAGGGGACACAGGGATTCCTAGTCTGGAAGAAAAATATTGTTGCAACTGGTGCCACTAGGGCTAGTGCTCTGCAGCATATCCAAAGTATAGAGAGATGTGGCTGCAGGAGAAATGCCTGGATCTTTTACAGGTTTTCAGATGACTCTGGAGAATCTCGTGTGACATTGTAAGTGCCAAAAGTTCACCTATTACAGCCATGGTAACAAAACACATCAGGATGAGACTATGAGCAGTTTGGGAGGGAGTCTGCTCCCCTCCTTCCTGTAATCCTCCATTTCAAAATTAAAATGTTTTTGAAAATTCAGTTTTAAAACCAAGCTAATCTTGATCTTCTATATAAGCATTCCTCTTGAGCTTTTTGGTTGCATTAAAACTGACCTTGGTGTCCTTGGGTAAAATCTATGTTCCTTGCAATATTGAACATGATGGTCCTTGCCCTGCAGGCTTCTGCTCTTCACACTAGCAGTGTCTGTATGCCATCAGCACTGAAATAATGGCAAATCATCTGGAAGCCCTCTGGAATCACTTTATCTTAAAAGGTCGTGTTTAAGGGGAAAAAAATGAAATTGAATAATCCATTTGTAACTTCATCTGGAAAGGGTTGGAATCCGATAGAGAACAGACTCGTAAAGATATTTGTGCGCTTCTTGTTTTGGGTAGTGATTAGTGTGCCATGTTTATATCACTTTTGCAGCCAACTGATGCCTAAAACCAAACTAAGCCGTAGCAACAGCAGAGCAAACATCAAGGTAGGGATGATCTCTGAGCATGCCGATGGCTGGGAGAGGAGCCCACGCTTCTCTTGAAGTTCCAACATCAAAGATGACGAATAACTCTCTTCCCAGTGTTCCAGTTTCTCACATCATCTGAGTATCCTTTGGCAGCAACAGTTGGCCCAAGCCTTGGAGCAGCAGCTGGTAAGTCCAGAGGCAGAACTGTGATGCCTGTGGCATCAGATGTACTGGAAACCCTTCTAAACTCTATTTTGAAGTTTCAGCATTTGTGTGGACCTAATTATAAGACATACATTCCAATGACAGGCTGTGTGTGTGATTATGCATGGTGGCAGGGCTTATACAAGGCCTGAGTGGTTACTGGCTGCTCTTTAAGGAGAGGATGTGGCTGGCAGCACGGGGAGACATGATATGGGTTTAGTCTGTGCCCAGGCCAGGAGACTGAACTGCAGCTCAGCTGAGCTTCCCTGGCTTCTCCCTTGAACGGCTGCATGGCACTGGGCACGTCCCTTAACCCCTCTGTGCAAGAATGGTCCCATGATTAAAATGGTGTTGCCAGCACCTGCTTTAAGGGCTCCTGGCTATTTGCATGTGTTGAGCACTTCAGGATTTCCATCAACTCATGAAAGCACATGCAGAAATGTGTATATGTGACTATCTGTATATGTATACAAAATAGAAGTATGGACACCTATTATATGTATTTACGTGTGTGAATGCACATGCAGAAACTTTTGGTTATAACAACATAATCTTATCGAGTCACCAAATTTCAGTAGTGTAAAGTGAGCTTCACCAGTTCCAGGTCTTGGCTTTCCTATTTTGTTTAGCCTGTACCTGTACACACCTTCTTGGTCATCTTGGTGTGCTGCCTGCTGTTCTCTGTTGGTGTTGCTGGCAGCACTGGCCGTGCCTGCACAGCAGGTTCTCAGGGAGGTTCTGGGCAGGGTCGGAGCCTGTTTTGACACTACTTTTAAAAGCCTGAACATAATAATTTAATGTAGTTGTTCAGTGCTAGCAAAAAAAGCTAACAATTCACTCATGCCTAAGGATGATAGTATTTAAAAATAAAGAAATTAACTTTAGCAGTGCCTTGAGAATGACCAGGAAATTGAAGGCGACCTTAACTGTGGAAGACCCTGGAATTTAAAGTTACAGTGTGCAGAGGCTGTGTGATAAGTGACTGCTTGGACTGTGAAGCCTTGATACAATGGGATGAATTGTGCCATCATTTATGCTGCTAAAATCCCTCATCATAATGAACAGGGCTCACTGGCATAACAGTCAGGTTCTTGGAGCAAGGGTGAAATTGAAACTATGGCAAAACCCTGAAGTGCTTAAATATTGTTTTCAGTGGAGCCAGGATGCCAGCAGGTCACACTAAAATTTGTTTATTGTATCATTTAGATGTGAATCTTCAGAGCAATATCTTGGAATTAAGTAACTGTTAAATTTCAGTGAAAATTTCAGCCTAATTGGCCCAGATTCTGTGGAAAACTGTAGTCTGATGCTTTAGCCATGTAAAGTTCAATGGCTCCTCTTCTGTTACAGGTGTGAGTGAATAATAATAATAAAAAAATTGAGTTGTGCAAATGCTGAATCTACCAAGGATTCTTATTATACATTTATAAAATAAACCCTAATGGCTTTTTGGAGTGGTTATGGTGTAGTCTGTCAATGTATATTAAGATTACTATGATAGCACATAGCCTTTATGATAAAAGCATGCAAATTAACATAGAAATCTGCAGAACTTTGCATATTTTCCTGTAATTTAATACAAACAGGTCCAGATTTACAGAACCACGTGCACAGAAATCGTGTGTGCACATTTTTTGCGTGTGCATCTCTGACCTTAAGCAGGGGAGCGAGGGAGAGGAGCGGCTCACACGGTGCAGATCTGCACCGAGGTCTGCGGCTCCGCATGCCAAATGAAACACAAGGCGACTTCTGATGGCCAAGTGAGCCATCAAAAAGGGTTTTTAATGGAAATGCTGTCACACTCTTAAGTAGAGTACTGCTGCCAGGCATCACATCAATAATGCAAACTTTGGAAGACAATCTTGCAAACTAAATAGCCAAGAATTCTGAAGTATTTCTATAAAGGAAAAAAAAAAAGGAAAAAGGTGATCATTAGGAAGAGGGGGGAAAGCCATCAAGTGAAATTTAATTTTGCATTCAGATTTATTATTGCTGTCTGTTCCCAGTGCTGAAATGCCTGTTTACTTGCAAAGGACAGTTTCTTTCCGTAATGAATCATAGTAACACTTAAATTAAGCACAGTAAAAGAATGGTTAATGTCATAACACGCTGACAATTTAACCTGGCCAATATTTTTATTGCCTTGTACAATAAACCTAACAGAGCACAACTTGCTTTTTGACTGGTGGAAAATCGGTTATGAACCGCCAGGGAATGACCAATTTTTCAAATGCAGCCATTCAGTCACACTATAGCCACTAATACTTTTTTTTTCTGTACACTATTGCTGTTATAATCTTTTGAGGATATTTTATCACGGCAATAACCTCCTCAAAATCAGTCTTTACTGCAGTTAATGACTGGACAGCTGGAGCATTAACTGGCCTTGGCTTTGCCTCTAGCCATTAACTAACAAACCAGTTGTTATCTGCAGGTAACAACCAATTTCTTGTAGAATTTTTTTGATAAAGTGTCTCACTGGATAAAAGTTGAGGGGTTTTTTCCCCCTTCTTTCCTCAGCTAAGATCCAGCAAGTGCAAGATAATACACAGAGAAAGAATTGCAGAGTAGCAGTAACTAAGAGTCTTGTGAAATAAGTTAAATTATAAACCAAAGTCCATAAAGTGTTGATTGTTTACTGCTGCCAGAATTTTTGTAACATTAATAAAAGATTGCTCTATTATGTCTTGGTCACTCGGGTGTGGTGCATGGGCTGCATTCAAGAGTGGACTTGAGGGGCTGTGTCACTGGGCACTGCCAGGGGTGGTCCCCTGACTGCATCACCATGTGGCACAGCCTCCCCAGGGCAGAGAAGAGACAACAGCAGGGGCATGGCAGCTGCTGGCCATTTAGGCAGAGAGGTAAGAACATGGAGACTGTTTTTAAAGTGCCTTTCATCTTCCCAGCAAATATCGAATGAAGACACCAGTTTAATTCTGTGTATGTTATACTTAATGAAATGGGTATTATTTTTGAGGGCCTTCATAAAATTTTAGCCTTTTTGCTTGCAGTTCAAAGTTATGACATGTTAACCTCTGCTTTGTTGCACCATTATTTTAAAAGTAGGGTTAGCAGATTCAGATGAAATCAGTACATTACTGAGGGCTTTACAGCGGAGATCCACGGCGTCGTTAAATAGAAGCAGAATAAGTAAAATGTACAAACAAAACACCCATAAAAAGCCAAGCTCTATCATGCCATAAACAATGATGTTTTAAAACTCTTAATAGGCTTAATAACAGTTTATTATTTTACCTTAACCCTTTTAAATGCCTTGTTTTCTCCAGCTTTTATCTTGGTGGTACTGAGCTGTTAATACCACCTCTTAAATTTTCCCCTCTAGGTATATTTTTCAGGAGTGAATATGAAGAAAAAGTAAATGCAGCCACACATTGGCTTTTAAGAAACACAGTAGGCACTGTGCCCAAAACCCTTCCTGGGCTAGGCTGTGGGATACAGCAAGTATCCTGGCATCTCTAGTACTTAGAGAGGATTTCTAAATCCGAAGGTGAAAATCCTGAAGCAGTAGGAGCTCAGATGACAGGTCGGTGTCTCCCAGGGGTCAGGATTCTCCCACAGTGGCTGAGTTTGCAGCCTCCCTCATGGCTCCCATCTGCCCCGCACACAGGGACCATGGCTTGCCCTCCCTCCACTGTGGATTTTTATGTGTTTCCAGATGTTTCCACTGGAATCTTTTGCAAAACATTTTATTGTCAACCAGAAATAAAAAAATTAATAGCAGCCAGAATTTCTAACCCGAGAGTCAATTTCAAATTCTGTTACATTTTGAAATTATTTTAATCTGGGAAGGTTTGGGGGATTTTTTGTGGTAAGGGTTTGTTTTGCACTTGGAATTGCTGTGTATTCTGTGCACATGCAAGTGGTTCCATTTCTTTTTGGTATACATGTAGGACTGGCTTGTGCTATTGGAGATTTCATTTGGACATTGATGTAAGAATAGACCCCTTCCAACTCATGTGTACTCACTACCAATATTAGTTGCAATTCAAGCATTTCTAGCAATTTGAATAGATCCAATGATTTTTAAATCATTCTTAATTTCATATGTCTACTCCTTTAATCTCTTTCAAATTACTGAGAATGTAAGGCATTCTAAACATTCCTGATCATTCTTCACTGCTTTGGCCCTATAAAGCCAATCTTTTCCAAAGTTAAGCACTTAAAAATTTGAAGTACTCCAATAAATTTAAATTGGCATATTCTGTGCATATCAATTGAGAATTATTAGAGCATTAGTGCCTAGGAGTGATGGCTGAGGGCATGCAAACCAGTTCATACATTGATTTTTAATGACTTTTTATTGATTCGGTGCTTTTTAAACTTGATACCCTTAGGTTGCCTCTTTCATAGAGTTAACAGGTTTGTGATGATACACAAAGTTTGGAAGAGGCATCTTTTTCCTCTTACACTTTTTCTTTTCTCTTTATGTCTTATTATTATAAATTTCTCAGATGCAGATAGCAGATAAACTTGGTCTGTGGCTTTAAAAATGTTGATTGTCACTATAATAGGATATGGCTTCTCATGCTTCCCTGGCTTATCTGTAGACCAGGTTTCTGTTCAAACCTTTAAGGGTCTCTCCTCCCCTCAGTGTGTGCACACAATGCTCTCCAGCAATGACGGATGCTCTAGACCTGCCCTGACAGGCTTCTCAGTAGTTTTCAAATGTCAATCTTAATTTGTTGGGCCAAGGTATTGTAGGTGTCATAAGCACAGAGTGAAAATGCACCTTAGTACTTCTACATTTTGAAAACGATTCTTTTATATTATGAATACAGACCTCTGCTCCTTATGTAATTCCACTGTATTTATGAATGCTTTGGTATTAACCTATGAACCAACCCAGTCAGTGCAACCTGCACTGGTGCTAACTGGGACAAGCTGGTATTGTACTGCTGGCTGCCCTCCCCGGAGGAGGAGGAAGGCTGGGGACCGTGCACAGGCACAGGGGAAAGGCTGGGAGACCACTTATGGCACATCTGGTGGGCTGTGGGAGGGGTGGGCTGTGGGGGCAGCTGGTGGCAGCCTGGGGACGTGTCCAGCTGATGGATCAGGAAGGCTCGGGGAAGCACCACTTCGAACCAGTTACACCACCACCCTTCCTTGGGTGTGAGATGTGCTTTTCCCAAAGTTTTCCTATGTGGGTCATAACAGGACAAGTGAGAATATTTCTAATAGATTCAATTCTTGTGGGTTTTTCAGTGCTTCTCCCCTGCTGCTTGGGCTGTGTTGTGTGAGCTTTTTCAGGAGGCAGTGATTCCAGTTTCATTTCGTAGGGAACCAAATGCTCACACTGCATTGCTGTGATGCTGTTGCCTGTAACTCCCTTGCTGAGGCTTGTGCCAGAAAGCCTGGTGACCATCAGGCTCAGGTGTCCCTCTCTCCCCCGCCCTGAGATCCCCTCTGGCTGTGGTTAAGGCATGTAGCAGCCTGAAGAGACATTAATTGCTGTTAACTGCGATGGGCACTTCTGTATTTGGGCTTTGTTTAGGGCAAATTCCTCTGCAATTGCATTGTTAGAAGCCACGGGTCTGTTAAAGTCGGAGTTATTAGGCCATGTGCTTTCTGTGTGTTGTCATAGTCGGAACAACACCAGTGTAAATGTCTGCGCTGGGCAGGAGAAGTGTTAAGTGAAGAATAAAAACAAGCCCAAATTCCCATTTGGAAACTGCATGCCTCAACAAATACCACTGTTCATAGCAAGTTATTAGCTTCTTGGTTGTAATTCTGGTCCTTTTCTAAAAGGAGGTGGAAAAAAGCATGTAAAAGAGATTTTTGACACTTCATGGTATATTGAATAAACAGCAGAAAGATCCCCAGTCTGCCCGTTCCCATTTACAGTTTGGATGTGCTTGAGGTAACACTTCTTTCTCCTCTTCCATGTGATTCCCTATGTCTTCTGGTGGCAGCACCCTAGACAGCCCAGAATGCACGTGAATAACACGCCTTAGAATTACAAACCTGAAATGTCCCTGTTTTTCTTGGGGCAGCTGTGTATGAGGCACCTGTAGGAAGCCTTTTTCTCTCCTGAATAGTAAGGAGGTCTCCATTGTGGGCATTGCCAGGGCTCACTGGTGGGCAGGAGCTGGTCTTGCTCCACAGGGTACCAAGGAGGGAAGGACAGCATGTCCTGGGTGACAGGGCTGCCCCCCTCACTGAGGGCGTTGCTCCCCTGAAGGCATAATGAGGAAGTGGGAATTAGTTAAATGCTCTCTGGGAGGTTTAGGAGAGCATTTGCTGGTAGACTTGGCTGAACTGAACTTCCTTGTCTGTATCTGAACTGAACATCCTGAAGTTTGCTTGTTACAGACCATCCACTCTGCACTGTTACTGCATGTGGCTGAGTTTCTAATAGCTTCCAAATCTTTAACATCCCTGTTTTTCTCAGGCCAGCTATGTATTAGGGACCTGCAAGAAGCCTTTTGTTCCTTCTGAATGTACAGTCTTCACCTTCCTTTGTTTTTTCTATATGCCTTCCAGAATTAGAAGATTCAGAGTGAGAAATGTGATTTATATATTTATTTAGAAGCCACTCTGAGCAAGAGCACACTTGCTAGCTTGGTTCATTTTTATGAATCTGATTCATTGCTTATTAAACCAATGGAAATCTTTCCATTGTTTTCAGCTGGTTCTGGCTCGGAACTTCTTGGGGCTTGACAGTATTTAGAAGGAGCTGAAAGATTTGAACTTCTAAATCATGCTATATTATGGTCTTCTGCCATGCCTGTTTCTTAATTATATGCATAATCCCAGTATCTGTTGCTGTGTATTTCTGGTTGAGCAGTTTCTGTTTAGTTAAATTTTCGCAAGTATGGTGTTATGAAACAGTTAAACAAAGTATCATCAATATTATATTTGTCACAAATGAGAAACTAAATATTGAGATCAGTTTTATCCATTCATTAGTTTATGGACACCGAGTCCTCTGAGGAATGTCACAAATTCCCTTGCTGTCTCTCCGTGCTAGATTTAGCATTTGGATCTTTGATTTAATGGAAAGATACATTAAAAACTGATACAGTCAGACAGGTCCCAGTGGGGTGTACATCTATGTCGGCTTTTACGTCACAGTTCTTTCAGTCAAGATTTGGCAGGAGGTTATTTCATCCAGAAGTTGTTCTGGAATGTGCCATGCACTTTTCGTGAGCACGCAGTGTCTTTTCACGTGAGAGCAGAGCCACTGCTGCAGCCTCCCCAGCACGGCTCTTACCTGTGTGTGCATCTGAGACGTGCTCCTGTCCCTGAACGTCTCCCGCCTTTGGGCTTCCCAGGAGCCGGCGTCTTCCGGAGCACTGGGAATTCCCACAACTCCAACTTGCTGGGGAACCGTTTTGCATTTTTAACAAAGCTCCGTGTGACTGTGTTTTTATTCTTTTATATTGACTTTCTAAATGTATTCTAGTAGCTGTCATTTCCCTCAGGAATCTTTACTTAATCCATGGATTTCAAGTTACTGTTATAACATATTACAGGACAGTTAATTTGTAAGCACTGCAACCTGTCCTAGAAAGCAGATTCTGAGATGAATACTTTTATTCTTATAATTTAACGTATCATGTAATGGAAACTAATCTATGTAGTTCAAATTCAGACATTAAAACAAGTTAAAAGGGTCAGTATATACAATAAATTTCCCTTTGCCAATTTACTCAGTTAATTTAGACATTGCCTTTTCACTTAACTCATTAAAACTTTCTTGCCAAGTTTACTTATCTGTGTTAAGGGCACAATTAATATTATAATTTTTAATTATCCACTTGGTTTTATCAGAGCCAAAGTGTTTCCTTAAGTGTGAATATCAAAATAGAGCCTATATTTTTAAAGAAAGTGAAGCACTGCAATTTCACTAATTCCTTAATAACAAAAATATTTGTGTATCTGTCTCCTTACTGTTTATGCAGCAAGAGTTGTGTTGTTTTGTTTTATTTTATAACCTTAGCATAATATACTACGTAAAGCTATATTTTGTACTACTTAATTCTGTACCACTCATTCTGATTTATGGCATCATTTTGTTTCCAGCTCACTCCTTATCTTCAAAAGGCTTGATCCAAAACTCATCAAATTCAGAGGAATAGATCCCAGTGGGCTTTGGATTAGACTAGTAGGGTGAAATTGTGGATTTCATGAAGTTTGCATTACATGTGCAGATATGCAGTACTGAGATTACTTGATAGATTTCTAATTCAGCTTCTTCTATTTAGGAGCAAGTTCTCGAGAATCCTGGCCATGCACTTGAAATTTAAGAGACCATTTTAGTTGCATATATTCATCCATTTTCTTTCTATGACATTTGAGAATACATTTATTTGCCAGTTTGATTTTATCATCATTATGGAAGGCTCATGTTTCTAATTTCTCCTACAGTCTCTTGAATTGTTAATGTTAACTCCTACTGAACCCAACCTTGTTTTCTAACAGAGGGATGCCATTCTGAACTGGTATTGACGCTGAAGTGTTACAAATACTTTCTTCGGGAATAACTGTTTTGCAAGTCATAATAAAGGACAGCTCATCGCAGAAGTATGGAAAAGTGTTAATGCAGAAGACACCTGGTAAATAATCTAACAATGTGTTTACCTTGCTATTTCTTAGTTACAGATATACTGAGTGATAGATGTAGAACTGTGGAATTGACTTAGGTTCTTCAGTGCAGCAGAAGCTGTTTTGTCATCTTCAGTGCTCTTGCTTTTCTTTTTCACCTGAAATTGTTAAATTGGAACACCCTAGGCATGTCTTCCCTTATGCACCAGCTGGAACATTCCTGGGTTTGCCATTAACTTGGTAATTCCTGGTATTCGGCCTGGTTATGTGTATAGACTGCTGCACATGAGATCCATTTTATGAAATAAATACAGAAGGAGTGTGTTAATATGGAATGATTGTAACAGATACCAGTAATCATGTGTGCTGGGAGCTACCTGAAAATGCATTTGTGATATATAGCTGTGCTGCCTGATACATGGCTATTGTGCACCTGATTAGCTGTGGTGAGAAATTACTCCTTCCCTTGTATTAACTACACTGTTTAACTACACTGTTTCCACCAATCAGTATGAAGTATGCCAACTTTGTTTAGCCTGTGCACTTGTGCAGTGATGAACAAGTAATGCATAAAACAAACCCTCCTACCTAATCAAACATTCCTCAGAGATTTGAAAACAGAAACAAAGGGTAAATCCATTCATAGATTATAATGGTAAAACAAAATAAAGTTTGACATATGTATATGGAAACTATGAACACATGATATGAATATTTTTTTAAACAACAACATGTTTGAATTATTAATAAATGCAAAAAATATGTTTTAACACAAAATGGAACAATTGGATGGATATATTTCTTTAGAAGCATGAGGATCAGGAAAGATCTCTATTGAATACAAACACTTTTTTTTTCCCCCTCTTGCTTTCCATTTTAGCCTTTTCAAATGTCTATCTCATCATGAAACACTGCCATGGTTGTAGTTGGGAGAAGTTTCCCTTTTTCCTTCCTGAGCCTGCAGTACAATCTTCATTCTCTGAGTGTATAATAAATGAAGTTTGTTAACCCTCAGGGTGTGAAACCCATTTTTCTCTTCTTGTCCTAGGGTGTTAGGTGTTGAGGACAGCTGATGAGCAATTCTTTAGGGAGGACTGCAAAGCTATCCAGGAAAGGGCTTACATTTAATTTTGTCATATATCCTGGTTGCCAGGTTATTTGATTTTAAGATAATTAATGGATCTCTTTATGGGTATATTTTTTCTTAGTCATCAAGAAAGCTCAAAATATTTGATAAGAGTGATTTTATTAGAGAGTAGTAAATATCGACAGAAGGAGATAGCCGAAAGTTCAGGAAGTTTTGGGGGTTTTTTCTCTTACCATTAGATTTGAACAAGCACAGTGCTTGTAGATTTGAGGGGGACTGTGATGAGAGATCACCGTAGGCATTTTCACTGGTGAATGCACATTAGTGAAGAACTTTCATTCTGCCCTTCTCTACAATTCTTTTGGCTTTTGTAGCTGCTGTGTGAACAGATAATGCACAAAATACTCATCAATGTAAATGCCATGTATAAAAAAATTCCTAAATTGAAACCATCATAAGCAATTCGGAGTAAAGACAACGGAGTCTTTAAAAATCGAGCCCTTAGAGGAAACAATGTGAGGGAAAAACAATGCCAGCTTTAACTTTGAATTCCCAGTTGTGCGTTGGCTTGTACCCCAACTTTAACATTAATCAGAAGCTTCTCTGCATTTCATCTCCTCATTTGCAAAAAAATCTTTGCTGAAAGGTGATATAAAACTCATTATTTACCTGAGTGACCAGAAAGGCTCTCAAAGTGCCATTCCAAGCTCTCGGGTGAATGCTTATTTATAGGTTTTTAATAGGCATTCATTACCTGATGGATTGGAAAGACTCTTTTTGAACCAGTTCCTGTCTATTGGTTAAATACAGATTGATAACTTTTTCTTAAAAAGCTTATTATTAACCAGATAAGCTCATCACCTTTGGATTTCTAAAGTGGTGATTAGTTTTAGCTTCCAGGGGTTTATTCAAGATTTTCACTAGTGTAACTCGAATTTTGTCCAGTGGGCCATATTCTGGAAATTAATTACAGTAGTGCAATGCTTGCAAAACCCTGGCTGCAGCAGTAACATGAGCCTGTTTGCACAAAGAAATACCTCAAACCTATATTGCTGCTCATATATTGGGTAGTCCAAGCACAGGGCACAGAGGATGTAAAAGGGTGTAGCACATTTTAAAATTCCTGTGAGCTTGGTTGGAAACACATTGTTAGGCATATTTTGATGTCTAAAAAGACATAACAAGTCCTATTCACACCTCTGTGCAATTTGCACAGCCTTTGAGCTTCACTGATTTTGCTTGGTGTATCATTCTGCTTTTGGGGATTTGCTTCTAGCTTAAATTACTCTGGAAACAGAAAAAAAAAAAGCCACCAAAACCTCCCAGTTTTTACAAATGCAGTTTGGCAGTGTGGGCTGGGAAGCCCCACGCAAAGTACCCTTATGGGTGGCTCTCAGCGGCTCCCGTTCTTTGTGAGCTGAGATCTGCCCCATGCCAGCCATTCCTCCCTTGTTAGTGCCACAGGCACTGCTCCCTTGGCACGGCTCCACACCGGGCAGCTCGGGCTCCTCACCCACCGCTGCAGCTGTTAGCACATCTGCGGGGCTTCAGAGAGACAAGTCCTGGCTAAAGAGGTGTGAAAAACGTGGCCATACACGCTCATGCCTTGTGATCCTTGAGGGCTCTCCCAGGGTCTAACTTGTATTTTAAAATGATGCTCTTAAATAGCATCAGCTGAAGCTTAAATCCAACATGAGGATGAAATGGAAAGATAAGAGAAAAGAGCTCTAAACTTGCAATGTTCCTGGAAGATGGGTAGGTTATTTGAATTCTCTGGAGTTTCCACACGATTCCTAATAAATTTGAAAATTTGAAGCCTTGTTTTGCTTGTATTTGTTATTGCTAATTTGCAGGGCATAATACCTGTCTTTGCTTCTATCCATTTCACTTTCCACTTTTTCTTCTATCCTTTAATTTTTAAATTGGGAATTTCCATCCTGTTCACCTTTTTTTTTCCTCCATGGGGTAAATATATATTGTTAGAAGGAGTGTTAAATACTCAATGGACACCAGTCCTCTCTCAGCTGTTTAGGTACAGTAAGTTTTCAATCATAAAAGATAACTCCTACATGTTGCTAGTACTTCCCCACTGTTACAGAGATGGTTTACCTTCAAATGCCTCTAATTATGCAAAGATACTTTTCACAAAATAAAAAAAAAGACGCAAGTTTCTTAAGTAAAATTAACTAGTATCTGGAAAAACCCCTTTTTTGTTAAGTGAGAAAATTGCAAATATCCAAAGCCTTAAAGCCCCTAGAGCTTAACAGAAAGGAAATTATAAAGGTCATAGTGTTGGTGTTCTTTGACATCACCTTTACTGTTGTAAAATTTTAGTGGAAGTGTCTGTATTAACTATTTATTGTATTACTTTTTAGGAAACCAGTTTTTCATTGGGTTAAGAAATCCTTAAAATTCTGTTTAAAATAATGTAAGCAAACCCAGTCATACTGTTTGCCTCCCTCTGCTGGCTGTGCAGACAGTGTTGGTTGGCTCCTTGTGTGACCCTCTCATCCTAAGCCAGCAGGTTGATTATGGCAGTCTTCATTTCCAGCGGGGTGAGCAGCTATATATGAACAGAATTATGTAAACAGAAAATTTTTAAAGATACAACAAGTCTTTATTTTTGAGTCTTTAAATTATTGGAAACATGTTTGCTATTAAAGAAGGTCCCTTTAACCTCTCCTGAACTTGTATTTTTGGACTGGTTTAGGTGAGGACAAGAGAGTTGTATGCAATTTCTTTGAAGAAAGGCCAGGTGCTGAGGTACAGCAACAGTATTTTGGCAGGAGAATGGCAAATCAAATCCAACTGTCCAAGAGGGCTAGATATGAGCAGAGCTGAACAAATCTTTGTGTGTACACACATCATTCAGGTGCTTTGCATTACACAGAGAGCTCTCCACTTCATCAGTTTTCAGATGTTTTGCTCTGCACTGGTGTCACTCTGTATTGATGTATATTTTTCACATACATATCATAGCCAGCTCAGTCCTTTGTCCCGCTCCCAGAGCCTCTGCAACTCTCCAGGGATGTTGCCTAAATCACTTTCAAGAGTCCAGTCTCCTGTGAGGATGTGAGATTGTCCTCTTTGTTTTATTAGCAGTCTCAGAAAGCAACCCTGCAAAAGAACCTATGGCACAGCATGGTGAAGCCTCCCTAGTGACAAAACCAGGGATATAATTTTCTCCTCCAGGAAATTATTTTTCGTGTTCTTAGGCAGCAGTTTTAGTAGATCTTTTTGGTCCTGCATCTGTACCTGGACACGCAGAGTGACCCTGTCAAGGGGCAGGTGCAGTGGCAGAGCCTGTGGGCAGAACAAACAAAAAGAGAGGAGTGTGATTTTCATTAAAGCTATTTAGGAGTAAATTTAAAAATGGAGTATTACTTGGAATTGGTAAAAACAACTCTTGGAAACAAAGCAACAACACTGAATGTCCATTCCAGCTTTTCTCGGTGTGTCTGTACCACACCACGCTCGCCTGCACCGTGCTGAGGCTCTCATGTCCACTGACTTCAGCCCCAGCTGCTCTCCACGGCCCACTCTGTGCCACCTCCCCACCGTGGGACCCCTGTGCAGCTCCCTGTGCCCCGGGCACGGCCCTGCTGGAGATTGCGGGGACAGGGAAGACGGAGGAAAGCCCGTGGGCTGCTACAGCTTGAACTGCATAGCTGGTGTTTGTGGTAAGGGTGCAAGAAACCACTGGGCGTAAATCACGTCTCTTCAGACGCTCAGAGCCGCGGCAGTTCATAGGAGCTCCAGGATTATTATTAGTTTAAAGAACAGCCTGTTCTATATCCTTCGGGATGGTGTCCCTGGGGGTGGGTGTGAGCAGGAGGCGAGGGGCCACGCTGGCTGTGCCGCCAGGGTACCACGTTTCAGGCCAGCTGTGGGTGAGCTCAGCCCTGCCCTCAAGGCTCTCAGCCCTCTCCGGCCCTGGCAGTGTTTCCTGACTGCCCTGACCACGAGGCACTGCTGCCAGGGACAGCCCTGGTGCTGGCACGCCATGGCCAGGCTGTGCTGGGTAAGGGGGAGGCACCATCTTTGAGTCCACCTCACAGTGTGCTGGGTCCCCGAGGAGAGGCACCTTCACTCGATGAACCATGTGGGAAAACCTCCCCCAAAATGGTTTGTGGTCTGCCAGGGATCTCTTCAGCACCTCCCAAAATATCCCGGACTTTCTTCAGCCTTGGACACCAACATGATGGAGACAAGGTATTTCTGTCCAGACACTGGCACCCACGGAACTGACTGTACATGAGACAGTGCTCCAGTTCTGTGACACCTTTGCAGTGTCCATTGCTGTGTCCCCCACAGAGCATGAGGTGTTCCCCACCTGGCAGCAAGACCTCCCTGCCAGGTAAGTAATGCACCTCGCACATGTGCGAAGGGATGGCAAAGGGAGCACTGGTGTCCTGGCCTTAATCACTGTAACACGGGGCTTGAGTTGTGAAACCGCAGCTTAAAAGGTAAGACACCAACATTTTCTCCACATCCTTAAAATTTAGCTCTTTCCTTTAAATGTTAATCTGCAAATTTTGTGACAGCACAAAAGCTTAAAAATGCTGATGTCTGAGATGATGGTGGAGGTTCTGGGAGGGCAGCCCTGCGCTGGGATGCAGGCAAAGGCAGCACGGGGACTGTGTGCAACCAGCAGGGGAAAGGGAGAACTGGGATGGAGCAGGATCCATCAAAGCAACCAGTTGGGAATACTGGTGTTTATCAACAAGGGAAAGCAGCCCAAGCGCTGGGGTGAGCCACGAGGTTACAGTCATTAGACACGTAGGGTTTGCTATGATCTTTGGGACCAGGGTGGAAAGAAATGGGAAAATATAAGGAAATAGTTGAAAAATGGGGGTTTTGTTAGAATAGTTGAGTAAGAAGAAATGCTTACCCAAAAAATTATTCCAGAGACTTACCTCAGAGGTAAGATCTCACCATCTCTTTTAAATAGCTCCTGAAGAGCTCTGACAGACTGAGAACAGGCTCAATGTGAATTTGCTACAAGAGCAAGGTCAGTGCTAATGCACTTTAAAGTTCAGCTATTCTTTCGGATATTTTTCCCAGCACTTTCTCCTCTTGATCAATCATAATTCCTAGTGATTACAGCTGGAGAAGTAGACCAGCTATGCCAATCCCACATAAATTTAAATGTTAAAGTTTAAATCCTGGAGTAACAGTTGTCTCCTGATCTTCTACATTGTGCTTGTACTGAGACTTACTGCAGCTTTCCCTCTTGCTGTTTCGGAGGGCATCGGAGCCCCTGTTGTGCTGAATGGAAGATGGGCACAGAAGTATGTCCTGCATGGGTTTATAAATGCTGTGCCTTTATTCTGGAAGCAGAATTTGCTTGATTCCACTAGGTGGATCTATTGAGAACATTGTTCACTATTTAATGTAAAAAGTCTCTTTCACTTTAGGGAAAAGAAAAATCTTTCTTTATTACCGCTTTACTTAGCTTCTTATGTTCTCTAAAAAGACAAAGGTGACTGCTTTCGTCCACAGAAAGCTCTAAAGCCATATATCAGTCTGTCAGTCCATAACACCTCGAAGGACTTTTCTCTTCATTCCAGTTGTGCCCATATTTTGCAAAGAAGAGAGTCAGTGCTGTGAGAGGGAGATGCACCTCCTCAGTGACCCAACTTTACATGCTGCTTCCATTGCATTTCTTCTGATGTTCATTTTGTACTCTTGTTTGGATCCTTTCTTGGTGGCTGTTTTTTGGTGAATTGTTGCTATGACTTTATCACACAAAGTGGCCAACATAGGCTTCTGACCTTAGCATATGCTTTTAGTTGACCCATGCAAGTTGTTTGTGATGTCAGGCTTAATGATAGTTGACTACTATATTGAGGATGCAGATTTATCTCCTAAAAATCCCCATATTTTTTACAAATTATGATTACCTCTACCCTGTGATGACGGTATGTCCAATCTTTGTTGATCAAATCTGTAAAGAATATTTATTTTGGTCATGGCCCCTGGGAAATAGACAGCTTGTTCTCAAATGGGTTCTGCCTCTAGTCTCTTTTGAAAGCCAGGACCTCAGAGTTCCTTTACCAAGAAGCTTTCTTACAGTCTGTACAACTGGGAAAACCTCCATCCACCTTGTCAGTTTGCTGGGGTTCTGCCCAGGAAACCCCCGTGTTTGTAACAGGCATTTTGAAAGGGTTTTCCCTTTTTTCCTGTGGAAGTGTTTTATTTATGTTCTTGAACCATGCTTCAGCAACTTTCTTGCTGGCTGACTTGTGTTTTCACTGGCTCAGACTGCCATGTAGATCGCACCACCTGTTCCAGAGTTTGCTGAAACATTTAGTGCAAGTTTTCTGAAATCCCTTATTTAAAGTCCCTGCCATTAGATGATTTTTTTTTAATGTGCTTTTCCTTATCAATATTAAAGACCTGATGCTCTTCCTTGGAGAAGAGACCCTCTCCTAAAGGCATTAAGCTTTCAATGGGCTTCTGCAGCCTTTGTTAAAAGAACGCCCAGTTGCTTATCACCTCTCTTTAGGAAGGAAATGCTGATCACACTTTTTAAGAACAAAGGCAGGATTATTCCCTGGTCCTTCCTTATAAAGCAAACAACTTATAAATATTTAAATATATAAAGCTAATGTTTCTCCCCCATCCATTGTGTAAATTACTGTATGACCAGTTGTCTTTTGTTACTTCCTGTGTAAAGCCTCATAAAATACTCCTCCGACCTGGACTTCTGTTGGACTCATCAAACTTGGGAGATTTGGAATATTCTTTCCTGTTATTTACATCTGTCTGAAATGAGATCTTCTGGAGGCTGTCATTCCACAAAGGTAGGAATCATGGGGAAAGGTAATGTTGCCTGGCTAAAGAACTAAGCTTTCATTTCCTCTCTTCCTACTTTTTGAAGTTTGACAAGTCTGTAGCTGATACCTTCCCCTGGCTGAGAAGGTGCTCACTGTGCTCCAAGAGAGTCCAAGAGCCTTGCACACAACATACATCTCTCCTGATCTTTCCCTCTCTCCTCTGGAGAGTTTCTGCCTAGTTTTGAAGAGGCAGTATATTCCTGCCTACTCACGGAGAAAGTACAGAGAGGAATAAAATCAACAAAAGAAGTTGGAGAAGTAGCTGAGGACAGTTGAGAGGGTATGAAGGCTTTGAAGAGAAAAGACCTTTCCCTGAATGCAAGACAAGGAGAAAGGAACAGCACTGAAAAATGGGGAGGAATAGGAAGGAGCACTGGAGGAAATTACAGAAGTGCTGATGATGCCAGGGACCACTATGCATTGTGAGAGATGTTGGGTCAAACTTTCCCTGAGCTCAAATCTGAAATCTTCTGAATCCCAGCTAACCAGTATTCATTGCTTAGGTGCTGGTGCCTGTCATTGAGTCAATAAAATGTGGATGTCTCTTGTCTTTAGGATGTAGAGCTCATGGATCTGCTCTACCTCCTCATGGTCCACTTTGGGAAGGCTTGGCCACCCCAAATAATCTATAGCCCAAATGTCTATGAGACCCTGGGGAAGACAGTTTTGATCATTGTTAACAGAATCCTCCCCTGACAGCACCACTGTCTGCACGTAGTAGCCCTGCTCTTACAGATTTTGAGAAGCCTGTGGTTGACGTTTTCTTCCTGTAGAGTTGAGCTGGATGATCATCTAGGCTGTAGTCATTCAACTGACTACAAAAAAAAAAAAAAAAAAGTAAATTTGACTGCTGATTCACCAGTTCTGGACCACAGCTCTGCCCTCATCTTAGTGAGGGTTTAGTACTTAATTTCATCTTCCTGGGAGATGGTTCTTAATCTTCGTCCACTTGAAAGTTTCTGGAGGGAAATTCCTTTTCCCTCCAGAACAGAAAGAGGAGGAGAAATATTTGAATTTCTGCAAAGATCAGAGTCAAAGCCCTCATGTTCATTCTTGTTTTCACTCAATTTGTTGTTTCTAAATGAGCATCATGCACTTACTCCAGAGGAACAGGAAATCCCAGTTAGATGTCTAAAGCTCCTCTGCTGTCAGTTGCTGTTTCACCTATCTCTAGTCAATATTCTTATCTTTGTCTCAGGAAAAAGAACCATGGGGTTTTCCTGAGTTCTCATTCTTCTGTAACTCTTTGTGCAGTGTCCTGAAATCTCCTGTCTGTTGCTGATTCCAGGTGCTTGATTTGGCCCCTGCCTCTGGAATGCCATCCCCTCCTACACGGTTTGTATTATGTAGCTCTAGGTCATGGAAATTATAAGGTGAAATCTGATATTAAAAAAAAAAAAGGTATAGCTCTTTCTTTTATGAGACTGCTAATAATGTTCAGCCTTGACAGGGTTAAAAGGCAACATCCATTTCCCCATTATCTTGTTTAAAAAGTGCCTTTTTTAAAGTCCATATGGCGACTTCCTTTCGACCTGCTTTCCCATCCTCGTCTCTTTGTCAGGGCTGTCACTTATAAAGAATCACTTGACTTACAATAACAAGTTCAAAAGAAGACAGAATATAATCAGTTGATCCACGAAGAATTGAAATAAAGAACACCCCCACTGCTCCAGTTATCATTCCCATAGAGATAGTGATATTATTGATGTGATTGCTATGCTAATTTCTATAGAAAAAACTTGTATTTTGGAATTTGTTCAAAGAGAATTTCAGACACATCAAATTGGAAAATGCAGAGTGAATTCCTAAACTTTTTCGTATAGGCATGGGAATCTTTTTTCTTTCTTTTTTTTTTTTTTTTTTTGTAACATTGAATAGCTCTGAAAAACTATTTATAAACTTCACTTCAAATATCAATTGGAAAAATGTCGCTAATTTTTCAGTTATTATAGAAAGTTAATTCACTGTAGTTCTAGGGAAAAAAAAAGTCCTATTGTACCTTTAGGGTTATTAATATCACCCCCATAACCTGCAGAAGTGGGATTGGACCACAGACTCCAGAAAGAGAGGCTAGGGATTATAAAAGATGGGCACATTTAAGTCCAGTGTTTAGGAAGAGCTAATTAATCTATACCCCTTCCTCTGCAATTCCATAGTCCCTCTGGGAATTGCCACAAACATAAACTTTTTTTTTTTTTCTCAGGGACTCCTATTTTAACTGGAAGGTTTCAGCTTGTGATGTTATGCTTTTTATGTAGTAAACTGATTTAAAATGTATGCCAGTCATCTTCAGGGAACTCATTTCAGTCAAGATGAAACTAGTCTTACCTGAATCAATGTTTTAAGTGTCCCTGTGGCTCGGCATTTTGAATAATCAATCTGTCTCCATCGCTTCTTAATCATGCGCATCACAGTCTTTTTTATTTGTCAACCCTTTCGGATCCTGGCTTTTTGTTATTAACATGCCCCTAATGTCACATGCAAGCCTTTTCTTTAAAACAAGCTGCTCATTGGTGTATTTTGATACTTTTTATTATTACTAAATCTTTTTTCCCATAATTACACCACAATCATTATATAATCCCATAACAAAGAGTCTATTGAGGCACCATGCTTTTGTCAACTATGGGACACAGAATCCATAATTGCATTATTCAGCTTCCCCCCCCCCCCTTCTGCTTTGTAGAAACACAACCTATTTCACCAGTCACATTTGCACCTTGTTTGCTTGGTTATATATTATTTACTAAATCGTTGCCCTGCGGATAAACCATGTAAAGTTGCTTTAAAAAAGTTATTTGTTTGATAATTAAGTCCTGAAAACCCATCGTTTAATGATTATTCCGAACCCATAAGGCAGAGAACCTCCATGACGTTTTTCTCTAAGTTTAATTACCGTATGCTAATTTCCTTGCCTACTACGTGATTAATTAAAATCATATTTTCATAATCATTTGGCACTAGTATTGTTTTAGAATTATCATGATCCCCTAAATAGTGTATGTAAATAAAGTCGGCTCTAATGGAAAGAATCAAAATGCAACGCTGAGGACCTTTATGTGTTTGTATGCATGCGATTGGCAACATAACTGGCTTATTTACATTAAATACGCCACAAGGTTACAGTGCAGATCAACGTCACTTTATCGCTGATTACTTCTCTTAAACGCCGGAGCGGTGACTGATGCTCCGGTCCCCCTGTCCGCCAAGGTTTCCCCGGGAGTTTTTTTTTTTTTAGGAGAAACAGACTTTGCATAGTTTCGGGAGCAGGTAAGAAGGGCGCTTTGTGGAGCCCGGCGCTGCCCCCGGGGGCTCGGCGGGGTTTGCGGGGCGCGGGCAGGGGCGGCGGGGCG
>WBMZ01003619.1:0-261382 GCA_013400975.1 Atrichornis clamosus | reverse complement strand
GTATCAGTGCTTCCAAATTTCTATCAGAGACTGCAAGACTATGAATGGGATACTCAGGAAACTCCATAAAGAGCAAGAGCATGTTCTTGAAACAGCTCAACTCTTCTTTAGATGATGGGAAGCTCATGACCAAGAAAAAATTTCTCTTTCTTTATACACTACCTACTACATTTGGAATTGGATGTCTGTTTCCTGGCTACTTTAAACTGTTCCAGCCGTAAACCTCAGTCAACCCTGTTTGCAAGTAGAGCTGCAAGGTAAAGGCCTTGTTTTAATTGGCAGCATTGTCCAGGATACAGAAAAGACAATGTGAATGGAACAGGAAGACACAACAGACCCACCACAGAGAAGGTTACAGTTGCCTTGGCATTCACTACACTGGGACTGCTACTGCTGGCATTCCAAATATCTCCCCCCCTCTTTTATTTTGGAAAGAGCCTTTTGCAAATCTGAAATAGCTAATGAATAAGGGCACCCACAAATATTTACTAGGGCTGATAAACAATGGAAAACTCAGTGAACGATCTCAGCTTATTTTTACAAAGATGAAAAGCTGTTCATGTTTGCCAGGTCTAGAAGCCTCAGGCCAACACTATTAAAACTATAAAGGCATCATCAGAATAAAAGGGACTTTAAAATTGAGTTCTGGACCTTGTCTCCACAGCGAAATGCACCTTTTAAAAGCAAAAATATTGCTTTCCAACCACATTACTCAAGCATACATGAATGTCACAGGGTGGGCTTTTAGTACACTAATATAACAGGCAAATACAAGCTTCTGGTTGAAGCCATTTCCAAAAGGACCTTTGGCTTCTTACCTGTGAAGATGAACAGTGAAGCAATACTATCTCTGTTTCTGATATAGACATAGATTGTAGGAATACAGGGCTGTGCACGATTACTCACAGCTTTGAGAAGATTTTCCAGAACCAGAGGAGGCACAGAAAAAATTTGAGGTGAATGCTCATAAAATTACAGTGCAAGGAGAAAATTGAACAGTACAATATGCTTAGGTAACCAAACCGAAGACAGAGAAGCGTTTTAACTGGAATGAGGTGTCTCCCTAGGGAAAAAATGCCCGGTACTACTCTCCTGAATCTACCAGGATCAGGGCCCTGCAGGTCCAGTGGGGGTCTGTAGAGCCAAGGCACAACAGCCAGGACCTGTCCCGTCACCCCAGCCAGCTGCAGGCAGCTAGGGGCACTGGGAGAGCCCCAGGATCAGGTACCTCCCTGGGGATGGGGACAGGCTGAGACCAGGACAAGATGGCCTGGCTCGGCAGGGCTGAGGCGAAATGGGCACCAGCCCTGCTGTGGAGTGCTGGGACAGGGGCTAGTGGACCTGGGGGCTGACACAGGGTGCTGGGCTGTCACCAGCATGGAGGGAGCCCCTGGATTCTGGGCAGGGACATGGTGTACCAAGGTCACAACTGCACAGGACATGGACTTAATAAAGAGAAAGATCATCCCTAGTACAAGGAAGTAAAATAATCTCCGTTTCTGTATTACTCAAATGAATTCTGTGTTACTTTTCCAGAAGATAGGGTTTTGCTGGTGAAAACATGTAAGCCGAGTTTGGTGTTACATGATCTCATAGTCTGTGGATCTCCTCTCTTGCTTCAGTTTAAACATGGTTTGCATTCAGCCTAAATGAGGTCTTCCTTGCAACAGAAACAAATAAAAAAGATCTTCTTTTGGTGCCAAATCTGTATGGACAGTTACCTAAATTCAACTAAATCCAAGTAAATTTTTGTGCATCTATTGGCTTATGTTTGGCCTTTAAATTGAATTTAGGATATGTTCAGATATAGTCCTGATCAGATCAGAAACACTAAACCCTAACACTATTTTTCCTCAGGTGTCAAGTAAAGGCATTGTGACCTTTATGTGCTTCATTTGAACAGTCTAACGAAGGAAATTAAGCAACAGCACTCACCAGCTACCTGCAGGAGGTCTGTCTCAGATGGGAATAGGAGTTAGGGAGATTAACAAAAGAGCTTCCTCCTGACCACTTTGTTGCAAAGTCAGTTGCACTGGCCAGTGCATGGTACAGCAGAAAAGATTTTTTCTAAATGAAACCCTTTTCTATATGATGTAGGGCTCTAACTTGTCTTGTGAGATGACACAGTTTGTGTGCATTCCTGCCCAAACTCAGATAGAGAAATTACAGGCACTTAGTGAAGCAGTTGTTTATGAAGCCAAGAATTTTTGAGAGCTGGTAAGCACAATTACTGTACTGTAGCAAAGACAGTTGCCAGAAGCTGTTCTTCAATTGACTGCTGTGCTAGCAGACTGCCAACTGGGTTAATGGGACCAGGAGCTGGAAGGCTTGAAAGCTTTTTGGCCAGTCGTTCTGCAGCAATCAGAAAAATTAGAGTTGTCACTGTCTTTTACACCATGGTAAATTGTTGTGTTACTACAAAACTTCTGCTACCTGTTAATATCTCTTTTAAAATGCCACAAAGGTTTCAGAATTTGTTTTGGGAGTTGTTAGGATTTTCATAATCATTTGACAACTTGAAAAATGGTAGATAGATACTGGTAAATGGTAATGGGAGGAATAGGAAATTTTTTTTTTTTTAAGGTTGGACCAGATAATCTTTTGAGATTTGTTCCTGCCTGGATTCACTGTCCTTCTAAAGGAAAGCAGAAAATCTTTGGCAACACGCTGCAAAGACCTGGGATTGATGATGCTTGAAATAGAATCACAAAATAGCTTAAAAAGCCACAAACTTACTTGGTCTGCTGTGCTGGTACATACTGACCCTGAGGGAGAAATCAGTTTTGAAATATAGATTCTTAAAGGCCTGAAATTGGTACTCATATGGTACCAGAGTAGCATATAGGACTCAGAGAGTTTAAGTACCACAGTGACAGCATGTTTTTCCCATGGTCCAAATACTCTGGTCAGCTGCAAGTTCAAAACTTCGTGCTGCTGCCCTGGGAATTTCTAGCTTGCATGGTCAAAGGGGCAGGAAAGGACACCTTAATCTGCTGTGCCTGGCAGCAACCAGGCTGACCATTGCAACACAGGCAGGCTGGGAGGCAACAGGGCTACAGCTGTCCGGGCTTGTGCATGAGAGACCTGGGAAGTCACTATTTCAAGCCCACTTGAAACAATGTAATGATGTAAAAGGCTTTTAAAGAGGTTTCCCAATTTCAACATCTCAACAGTACATAATGAGTCAGCTAAACATTTTTTTTTTTAAATAATCAGCTAATTAGTTGCCTCTTTTGTTTGTGTGGGTCTTTCAAGCTACAAAATTAGGAGGGTTGTTATTCTTGTATTATTTTTAATAGAGAAGATGTGAATGCAAAAGCATCAGAAAAAAATCTGACATAAAATATCAATGTAGTACCTGCAATTACTTATAGATCATTAAATGAAAGTGATTAGATTGCTCATTGACAGCAAGATTGGTAGAATTGTGTGTATTTAGTGTCTGTGAGATTAGAAAAAAAACTGAAGGGGGATCCTCTAATGATGTTCACATACTTAAAATATTACTGTGGAGAAAAGTATTGTTTTTGCCATCTCTCAATGAAAGGAACAGAAATAATGAACCAGATCTGCAGCAGGAAGGATTCACGTTTGACACCACAAAAGTCTCTCCATTAGCAGCCCCAGTGAAGTGCTAGAGATTGCAGAAGAGGCAAGTGCATGAGGTGTTAATGTGCAGACTGTACGTATTGTAGACAAGACCCAGACAACAGTGATTCTCAGCTGAGCAAGGGGATGGAGCAACCATCATCTCATTTTCCCTTTTAGCATCTTTTTTTACCATTTTATGAATCTTTTTTCTTCAGACTTTCAGACAGTTTAGCTTTGGGGAGCTCCTTGGAATTTTATTTCCCTACTCTATCCCACCAAAATGCATATATATCTCCATCTCCAGTCTCCAGACCCTGGAACTTATAGTTCCAGAATGGTATTGCTGACTTTGTCTCCCAAACAACAAGTAAATGTCATCATTGTGGAACTCTCCAAGGGTTTGTGTAAACAAAGGGCTTTCTATGCCAATATTTTTTTCTCTTTCCTGTCATAGCACTTCCATTAGAGTGCTAGTGTAAATACAGAACCAGCTGGAGCTGAAACTGTAATATATTTTATATTCTTTTTTCCTCAGAGTGCACCTAGATAATATTGCCTGTTGTGTGACTTGGCAATATATTTGCTTCAAAGCTCCTATCAGAGAAGCTGAACCATCGGTAGTAATTATTTTTTTTTTTTTACAAGGGCATGTAGTGATAGGACAAGAGGAATGACCTTAACTTGAAAGAGGGTAGATTTAGATTAGATATTAGAAAGAAACTCTTTGCTGTGAGGATGATGAACAGGAGAAACTGTGAATGCCCCATCCCTGGCAGTGTTCAAGGCCAGGTTGGATGGGACTTTGAGCAACCTGGTCTAGTGAAAGGAGCTCCTTGCCATGGCAGAGGCACTGGAGCCAGATGATCTTTAAGGTCCCCTTCCAATACAAACCATTCTATGATTCTATGATGGGAAAATCTCAGGGAAGACTAAGTTTTTAGTTCATCCCAACAGCTTCTATAATTAGGGTAATTTTACTTGAGTTGTAGTTGGTTTTATCTGGTCAGCCAAATATTGCATTCTGTGTCCCCATCCCACCACAAGAAACCAAACCAGGCCAAACCAAACCCTAGACTAAACCAACTAAACATAAAGAACCCCATAAACAACAAGCTTGCCCCCCCCCAAAAAAAACCCCAGAAACTAAACCCCAAGCTAAACAAACGATGCCCCAATGCCCTCCCCCACTTTCCCAGCCACCCTTGAATATATTTAGGATAAAATTGGAATGTCTCATCTATATTTTCCCTTCCTTTGCTCAATCTTAGCTTTTCAGAGGGTAGTTTAATTTGTATTTTGGTAACTTGTCCACATCAATGAAGTTTCCTGGGAAAATTTCATCCAGAATTAAAGAAACTATGCCACAGAGTGACTTTAAACAAAATAGGTCTGTCTCTTTTAGCCAACCTGGCTCTGGGTGTGAGGCAGAAAGAAGCAGAATCCCTCCTTGTTTTGGGAACTGTGGCATCTCCATTACAGCCAGCTCTCTTATCCCAAAGATTATTGCGGATGAATCAGGTGCATTCATTTCACTCCTCATCATCATCCCCGAGCCTGCCCTCCTGAGAATATCTACATGTACAAGTTGGTATTTATGAGCTGTTAAAAAACACATGAAGATAAAGGACTCAGAAAAGTTTTGATGCCTGCAGATGACATAAACCTACTCCACTTTTTAAACTGGTGGGGTTTGTCACCATATTTTATGTGGCTTATAAGAATTTCCACCCTTCTCCTCACTTTCTAATCTAGAGCCTGGATGACTGCTTATATGGCAAAGCTTGCTTCTGCTGTGGTTGTCTGAAAATTGACATCTTGGCATTTTTCTGCTCTGGTATAAGGAAAGAAGCACCATAGATAAATTAGCTTTAAAACAGACCACCAGATACTATGAGTGCTGCCTTCTAACACTTTCATTAATAGCTCATTTGAACAGACACTTAAAGTTTCTGTTCCCAGTGAAGACTTTGTGTACTGCCAGCCACCTTTTTTCCATCATCATGAGCTGCTTATTTACTTTTGGTGTTGTCATAAATCATACTAATTATTCCTCTTCCACTTTGCATTTCTACTCCTTATTTGTCTCTAATTTGTGCCTCCCCAAAATTTACCTCCTGTTTCCTCTCATCCTACCCAAGTTCTATTTTCAGCAAGACTATAAGTTCTGTAATGTTAAAAGACAGGCTACTAATTCAGCATTCCTTGCATGCCCAAGTGATTCGCTCGTTAACAGACATGGAAGAGTGCTTTGGATGGAATGCAAGCTCATGGAAGACAATAAGGGTTTTGCTTTTGATTTCATTATAATCAAAATTAGTTTTGTTTGTCCAAAACATATTCAATTCCCTCTTGTTTTTGTAAATGGTATCTCTTTTAGGGATGAATAATCTTACATTAACTATGTGAGCCTCTGAATGTTCTTTTTATCATGGTAGACTGGAGAGGGCATAAGATAGATCTCTCTCTTTCTTCCTCTCAGATTCTCCTTTTCTGGTTTTACATGGTATTTTTTTGGCATAACATATTTCAATCTTTTACTAGAACACCTTTGCATTTCCCTGAATAGTTCTGGTCCCACTGCAAAAGATGTCAGAGGTCTTTTTGACTGTTATTTTTTATTACTTGGAAGACTAATGAAGTCTTGGGACACAATGGTAGAGCAAAGGCATCTTTTTTTCAAAACCCACATGTAAGATATTGTCTTTCATATTCAGCCTAGCGCTTCCAGTTTTAAATATAGGCTTTGCATTACACAGCATCACTCATTTGATGAGTGCAGCATGTAGTTGTCAGTAAAATCTGTTCCTTGATATTTAGACAAAAAAATAAGTGAATTAACAGAAAAGCAGTACCTATGAAAACTGATAGTGGAAAGGTCATCCAGGGAAGGACAGGGCATGTCCTTTTCCTTTTTTTCCTCTCTAATTTCTGTAGTGGTTTGTATTATTCTGAAACCATCTCTGTAAATACATCAATTACAGGAAACTGTGGATAGAGGTGATGTGGACATGGTTCACGTTGCAGACACAAACGTATACATGCCCAGCATTATATTAAAAAGTTTTTTAGACCAGGTTGAATTATTTTCCTCCTCTTCTGTACTTATTATTATCTGGCCTTTGATATGACTTGACCTACACTGCATGGTCTGTGCCTGGCTTTGTTTATACCTGGCTCACAGCCACCTTTATTTTGTTTCAAGGTAGCATTGATACAGAAATGATGAGATAAGCAGGGCTAAGAAACTCCTTGCTCCCTCCCAACACCCCTGCATCGTAGTAGGAAATAAAGACAGTACTCTCAGGACATTTGGCTAGGTTGTTACTAAGAGAAGATTTTGTAATATGGACTACCTTGTCCTATTACAATATTTTCCCTATAGAAACTTTAAACCACTTTACATATTCAAGCACATTTTTATGAAAGAGGAAGATCGAGGTATGAAGTCCAAGGCTGAAGAACAAATCATCTGAAGTAGCAAGAGCGAGACAGGAACAGTGAGAATAGACCAGTTTTTTCCTAACACAGCAGCAACCATTCTTATGCACAGCTTCAGAACTGCTTTAATTACTTTGGTGGTGTCAGTTTAAGCTGTTCACTGTTAGGGATGTGCATCTCTCTGACTTTTGTCATAATTTTATATGTTAGAAGGGAAGCAGTTTAGGTTCAATATTAAAAACTGAGAAGTGTACATTTGCATCTCAATTCCATGTATCTACAGCTTAATAGCTATTTTAATAAATATAGCATATTTTTAATTATTTTGATTCTTTTATAGACAACTGTTAAAAAGCAAGTAAAGAATGATGTTTGCCCTCTATTTTGGATCTTCAGCAATAAATCACTTCTCTCCACTCACATCTCTTGCACATTACAAAGTAAGTTTTTAAGTGCTTTTTGTCACTGAGGAATGTGAACAGAATGCTCCACTTCAACAGCATCCAAATGATTGTGGAATAAAGTGGCTTTTATTTCGGAACAGAATTTCAAATGGAAGTTATTCCAGAAAATGTTATTACACAGCATCTATTTGATTCACTTTTGTCGTACAAACTCTAGACTGATTTACTTAAATCAGTATTCAGATTTTATGCAGTCCAAATCCCAGGTTTCTATTCTCAAAATATAATGTCCCCTAAAAAAAAAAAATGGCCTGACTATATTAGATTGGCAAGGGGATTTTAGTCTTCATATATTTCACTTTTAGTTTATTTTTATATATTGCTTATTTGTAATTAAGACATCATTTAGCCAGTTCTGAAAATATTTTTAAATTTAAGAGTGAATATGAAAGAATTTAACAGAAATATATAGCTACCCTTTTTCATGCTTGGTACTCAGTTCTGCTTTTGCCTGGCCGATTAAGGAATCCTGTGGGACAGCCTTCTTTACAAAACATGATCTGTGACTTCTCTTCCTGAGTGACTGTGTTAGCTCCAGAGGTGTGCTTAGGAGAATAAACAACTCAGCTTTTCCAGAACTCCAAATCTGACTTAAACTGTGCTTTGGGCAAGTGGTCATGCAGGCATTTATTTTATTAGACCTTGTTTATCTATAATTAACTGTTAGCTATAGATGAGCACAGGACTGTGGTTTTGGTCTGTTGCTTTGTTGTTGTTTTTCAATATAAACAGCCTTTTGAACATCATGTTTCGCCTTCCGTGGGCTGGGGATACAGAGGAAAATTAAACAAAACAAAAAATCTAAACAAAGAAACCACACCAATGAACAAATAAATAATGAAATGCATGATGTTTTCTGTATGGAACTAGCTGCAGACGAGTTCATTAATTAAATCATCCAACATGAAATGTAATGGATAGTAAAAACTAGGCTAGTGGTAATTGCTCACATTATTTCACTTCTTTTATTTAAAGTGTTTAAATATTCTCAGGTTCCCTTTTTTTCATGCTAGTTATTTTTTGAATATAACATTCCAAATGACATGAAGTTAACTTTGGAAAAAATGCCTGGATCAGCCTATGAGCCAGACATCCCTCCTAAATCTGACTCTAAGGAAAATACAAGTTTCTGCTGGGCTTCATCTACCAGAGCACAAGCAGAGGCATTTAACAGGATCCAGAATGTCAAGCACCTTACTGGAACAAAGTTTTATGCCAAACTAAGTATTACTGTCCCTTAGGTGTCACCATAGTACTTGCCACTGAGAGTTAAATAACAGTGGCAATGACAACCTATCATGGAGGCTTGCTCAGAAGCACTGGGTGTGTAAGATTTCCACATCCCTTGCCAACCAAAACATGAAGGAAAAAGTGTCCACTTGTATGGTTAAGAGAAGGGGAGAATCTAAGCCAGCCTGGAAAAAAAGCAAACAGAAAATAACATTAATCTGGATGAACTGTGCATTGATACGGTAGAGTTGTGCTTACCAGATGGCTGAATGGCTGAAGGCAGTGGGAAGTTTGGATTCAGTGGGAAGATAATTCAGGTTGAAAGCTGTAGGGTTTTTATCCCTTATCCTCAAAAATTTTTCCCTAAATCAGTAGCAGCTACTGATGTTTGGAGACATTTGACACATGCAACAGTACCATTTTGTGAGAGAACACTGTGTTACATGCAGATCTATGAGAAGCAAGAATCCCCAAAACTTTAGAAGGGGAAAAAAAAGAAAGATGGTGAGCTTTCCAGACCAGTTACGCAGACACAAAAGGGTTAGACTCTTCAGAAGATTTTCAGATAAGGATACAATTCCTCAGGTGTATACCAAATCTTGTATTCCCCTCTCTGGGGGAATTTTGACATCTGTCTTTCCTCATTTTCTCTGGGAGTTGATATTTGCTCTAGCATGGAAGAAGCCAGAAATTCTGAGAGAGTTATTGCTGGATCTCAGAGATCTGTGGAGATAGACACCAGCTGCTGGGCTTCACTGTCTCTGGCTGGTGCCTGAGTAACACGTTTTCCCCTTGAGCCTCTGTCCCTCCAGGAGATTCTCTCAGTGTTTCTGTACCCCTTTTGAGCTTCTGTGTGGCCTCTCAGGGGAGTCTTTGCAGCACACACACACACACACACACAAATAATGTGCCAGGGATAGGCCAGCATCACCTTGGCCAGACTCATAGTCTGTGCAGGGAGAGGCTTAAACACACCCTGCAGCACACACAAGATCCTGCAGGCCTGAGCATGCTGAGCAGGTTAGCATGCCAGTAGGGATGCTTGGCAAACTCTCTGCAGCCTGTCTGAAAGAAGGGAGAACACCATGATAAAAGGCATTCTTAATTTCTTTGCCAACATTACCACTTTTTGCCCTGCTATCAGACCAGTTCCTCAGTGCCCACGGGAACTGAAGTTCAGATGCCTGTGGACAGATATCTTCAGTGTCCAGCTGGGTACGACTTCAGTGGGACTTGTAAGAACTTCCCTCCCTTATGCAATGGATCAGTTCTATTTGTGCCCTTATTCTTTCTGAGTTTTTAGACCTTTTCTTTTACTCTCTCTGTATTTTTCTTAATGGTTTCTTCATGTTGTTGTCATTGTTACATTGGCTCAAAGGTAATTTTTCCTGGCAACACAACCTTTTATTTGGGGGCTTATGCTATTGTTGTCTTTTGAAAGGATTTTCCATTCTGCCTGGTAATTTTGATCTCTTTCAATTCTTTTTTCCTTTCATCAAGCAAAGACCATTTTGTTGTGGCTAACTTTCCTAACTGTTGTACTGAAAAAAACCAATAATATACATATCTATATGTATGTATGTATATCTTACATATATAAGATACAGACACAGATATGTATGCAAAACACATACATGTAAAATATACATATATACATATATACCTACATATATATATATACGTGCACACACACACACATACACACGTATGTGTATATATATATATATATGTATATATATATGTACATGTATGAAAATCACAGACAGCCAGGCTAGGGAAGTATCAAGGGAAAGGTGACCTGCAGCTGATTTTGTACAAGCCATAAAAATTACTGCCTCCAGTCCATTATTCCACTGTTGTGTTGATAGCATGGCTGTAAATGCCTTGTGCCTTGTTTCAGCCAGGGACTAGCAAAGAACAGCTGTGTACATCTCCTAAACCAGAACAGATCATTTTCCTTGAAAAGGTCACTCCTTGTTGAAACAGCTCAGGGGAAGAAATAGATGTAGCAGCAACCTCCAGCTGGGAGTATGTGGTATGGGAAGCACTGAAGGAGAACTGGGGTGAGTGAACTGACAGCTGTGAGTGGGATAAGTTGACCCATGTAGTTATACAAATGTAGTCAGATGTGGAAGGATGCCCATCACCAAAATATCCTATCTGCAGTACTGGGCAGAGAAGAGACATGGGATGACTGGAGACCACTGCAAAAGTGTGAGACAAAGCAGGCTCTTCATCCCATTTCATGGGAAATGGGTCAGAGTTAAAGTTTTCAAGTCCTAGAAAAGATTACAGTTTAAGTACTTTAATAAGAGCTTAGACTTTCCCTGGAGTCTGAGCCATCCAGCTCCCATCGAAAACCCTAGCCAAGACTAAATGGAGTTTTTTTGCCAGTCTGAGCACTCGGACACTGCAACGACAGTTGGAACAAATCCTAGTAATGTTAGGGTGGGGAAGAGGAGGGGAACATCGGGTTTTTTTAAATCTCTATTAAGTACCTCTTTAAAAAAGCAAACCATATCTACACTACTCACCCAAAACAGCATAAATCTAATAAATTATTCATGCTCTTCCACCTTGTTCTCAAACATGGGTGGCTTTCCTACACTCAAAAGGTAGAAAAATGTTTATGAGGACGGCTTTAAAATTCCAGTAGATTTTTCACCTCTCACTTTGTGAGTCACTTCAGAATTACATGAGTGCTGTTATAAGCAGAGTTATAAGAATAATATTTCTTATATATACACTGACTTAGTTTGAAGCATTAAACATCCTAATAATGTCATTATGATTTTTCATGTATTAGCTTATTCATATGTGGGAAGAATCAGGGCCTAAGAGTAAGGGAAGGCTTTTAATATCTCTGTAACTGTTGTTTTCTTCCACAGGCAGATTTTGAAAAAAAATAAGCAAAATACATTCACAACTCCTGATTGAAAACAATTCTGGTGATATAAATGAGTCTATATGATGTACAGAAACAAGTTATTATGAGTGCAATACGCTTTATGGTAGAGTTGAAGGCAGAAGCTATGACTCCACATCTGACTAGCTCTTCAAAGCTAGGCAGAAGCTATGACTCCACACCTGACTAGCTCTTCAAAGCTCCTCCAATGTACTGGAGAAGAGCACATCAGGCTCAGGTTGCCTGGAATTTATTCCTGTCTAGACTACTGAGTTTCATTTTGTACTATTGCATCTCAGTGTACACTGGTTTACCACATTGTTAAAAAGGGTGAAGATAGGTGTCTCCCTTTTTAAAGCCACTCAGGATACACTGCTGGAGAGCATCCTTTAACAATTACTACTCAGTTCCAGTCATGTGATGGTAATTTCAGGACTTGGATTACAGATTCTTTATTGAGTATTTAAATAACCATAAAGCCTGAGCTGGTCCTGACTGCTTCTGCCCTTATCTGCAAATAGATTCTGACTGTATTTGCAAGGATTAGCATTGCCTGTGTGGGATTGGATCCACTTTTAGCAAGGTCATACACTACCCACAAAATAACTGATTATTAGACATCCATATGTTGACTTGCTGTCTTGTGATATATTATTAGAGGTTGGTGCTTAAGGGAGGGGTGCAGTGTACAAACAACATTTAGCAAGCATTTCTGATATTGCCCTGTATATCCCACAGAACCAACACTAATAATTTCATCACAGGTCATACTTTTTTAAATGCATTTTTTACAGCATTGGGGCATGCAACTCTGTGATTGCAGTAAAATTGTTGCTGTCAGCCTTCAAAAACAGTGAGTACATGTGCCTTATTGCTTGCAAATAAAATCTTATTAATATGAATTTAAAAGATCAAAAGCCAGGAATGGTGATCATACCCCATAGCCTAGATTGTTCGATTTGGAATTAGAAAAGCTGGGAACTATGTCAAGGGGACTCAGTAGCTTTCTGAGTGATTCCCAGCCCATCACTCAAGTTTCAGAGACATGTAAGCACCTAACACCCACTGTATTCCAGCAAAGAAGGAGATGTGTAATTCAGTTTGAAAATCTCGTCTTTGTTTCTGTGGCACAATTCCTTTTCTGCAAAGTGAGGATTGTAGATCATTCATTTTTCACATAATTTGGGAAGGGTTGAGATATGAAGCCTAGCAGTGTAGGAATCCTCTGGGAATAGAAATTATATGCAATGAGTAAGAATCCAAAAGTTATTAACTTAATTGGTTAAAATGAGTTCACCAGTATGTGCTTGTAAATGTGAAGGTCACTGTCTCCAGGATGAGGAGCAGTCATGCCAGGAGACAAAGATTCCACATTTCCCCACGCATGGCTTTTTTCTGCAAGTGCTTCTGCGTGTGAGGGAGTGGCAAATGCCCCAGGTCTTGTGTTGCTGGAGGACAAGCCAGGGTCAATCAGATCCAAATCTTGGTCAGATGTGGCTCACAAATGTTCTTTCCCCTGACATTTGCATGTGTTTTTCTTTACCAGTTGTATATTAGATATGAGCCCTCTTTTTTCTGTTCTCATTTTAAGGGCAGTGAATGATATGGCTCCCCTCCATTTTTGATTCCACAAAACTGTACCCAAAACCAAGGACAAGCATGTCTTCCGTTCTAGTATGTTGTATTGTGTATCATATCATTATCTTTTGGGTTTTTCTAGCTAGCAAAATAATAATAATACTTAGCACTGACATAGCAATTACTTCTCAGAGCCCTTTGCAACCACTGGCTAGTTCAGTGGTTCCCAAACCATGCCCTGGGAGTGGTCTGCAGAGCACAGCTGAATACGTGTGTTTACCACCGGTGCACTGCTCCAAAGGCAGCTACATATCTGTTCAATTCAGCCATGCTGAGTAGCAGACAGGAACCCCAGGGATGCGAAAGCAGCTGGGGCCACCTGCCAAATTGCACAAAGTTGATAACTTGGCATCTGGACCTGGAACAGATCTTGCTTATACACCACAGTAAAGTTCAATTGGTTCTCACAAGAACAAGTGCTACGGTGGCTTCGGGGATGTTGTGTGACCAGGCAAGTGAAAGAAATTACCTCTAAGACAATGTGCAGGAGGGCTTTTACTACTGATTCTATCTTCAGGAGAGATTGGGAAAATACAAAATGTATTAAATCTAGAAAAGTAATTTCACGCAAATGCAACCTTTTTGCATTAGATTACCAGTAAGCAATTTTTAAAGGTCTTACAGCTGTTTAGATTTCTGTGTATCCATCTGGAACAAGTACTTCAAACTGGGCCTTCCTAAAAGCAGAGTCTATACAAACAAGCAGAACACAGTCATTCATAATCATCCTGACCTTAACAAAACATCTCAGTATTTTATCTAAGTCAAATATCTTCAACAGCCTGGGATAAAGGCTCTCTACTAGCACATGAGAAACCTTAGTTAAAAAAATGTCACTGTTCTTGATCACAGAATGCAAAAAGATGAACCTGAGTCTACTTAACTGTGGCTATATAAGGAAGGAAGGGAGAGAACACCTATTCTGTGCCTCAGTTGTTCTGCAGATTGTATCTTTGGCTTCCACTGAGTGTGCTCAGAAGCAAAAGTATTTTGTTTCTAGAGGAAGTAAATAACATATGGGGATATTTTTTGCCTGATCCTCCCAGATAGCTAAAAAGTCCCAAAGAAACAAACAAATAAAAATATTATCCCCAAATATGTTTAATATTTTATTTGGATGCCCCAAAATTCTGTAGATCATGTGACTACATCCAGGTAGCAGATGCCATCATTTAGGGTTGACAGTTTGATTTCTATCAAATGTGATTTCTGCTCTTAAGAAGGAACACACAAGGTTGATCAAACAGGCCTAGGCAAGGATGGGCACAAGCTATGAACCTTGGTCATCTGTGCTGAGTAATTGTTTGAACAGCTCCTGGGATATAACTAGGCACAATCAGGAGGAAACACAGGTCAGCACCCATTAGCAATAATTAGGTTGGATATGGCCAGACTGTTTTGGGAAGCTATGGAGTGGCTAGTGTAACCTATTTGCTCTTGGGGCCAAAGAAAGGACCCTAGCTGTTTTTAACTTTTTAATGCAAGTGTAACCACAAAGGCTTTGAGAGTCCAGGGAAGAGAAAGATCTTCAAATCTCTGTCATCTAAATGTATCAAAACATCTCAAACCAGGCTGTGCTAAACTAGGCAGGGTTCTGGACAAAAAGGCTGAGTTATGCCCCCAAGTTCTGTAAGGACAGAGCTAATCAAGAAATTGAGACCAGAAGTGTAAAAGAAGTGTATGAAAACTAGAACTTCAGCTGTGAATTCCAACACATATTAGAAAGGGATGTACTCCAAAAACTTTTATGCATGTGTCCTTCAAATTCATTATTTTCCACACAGTTCTTGATGGTACAGGCATGATCCATAGAATTAAAGAAATACTCGTGTCAAATAAGATTTGTTTCCGAGAAAGAAGTCTCAAACTTCTTCTAGTCTTGAGGATGCAAAATTTCTGCAGAGCTCATTTTTCTGTGGTAATTCAGTTAGGGCCCTGTGAAACTTGGTTATCTTTTTGCAGTCCTGATTATTTTGTGCAGCCATCTGCTCTCAAATTAAAGCTCTGAGATGTAATTTCTCATATGCATCCTTGCCATACAGCAGCCACATTTCCCTAGGCACACATGTTTGCATTGTTCTTATGCAAAACTGTATTGCTTTCCTTTGTAATATGAAACAATCTTTCAATAGTCTTGCTTTATATCTTCAAGTTGAAAAGAATATAGCAACTTTAAACTACAAAATTAAGCTGGAAGTCTCAAGAGAAAAAGGCTGTTTTGTGAGGTTATTAATCCTTCCTGTTTCCATTCTGTCCAAAAATACCACAATTTCAGTTTTGGTCACGGCATTTCAGCACTTCTTTCCCAGCCAAAATCTCAAAGCACTCAAATGCAAGTAAAGGAAAATAATCATGGGTGATCTCAAACTTGCATCATCCTTTCCCCTCTACCTCTGCTTCAGCTTTTTATACTGAACCTACCCCTCTCCCAACACCTTTTTATTTGACAAAAGAATAATTTTTTAGTTGCAAATTAAATTTGATTCAGTAGTTCTAAGCTTTTGAGGAGAGGAGAGGAGAGGAGAGGAGAGGAGAGAGGAGAGGAGAGGAGAGAGGAGAGGAGAGGAGAGAGGAGAGGAGAGGAGAGAGGAGAGGAGAGGAGAGAGGAGAGGAGAGGAGAGAGGAGAGGAGAGGAGAGAGGAGAGGAGAGGAGAGAGGAGAGGAGAGGAGAGAGGAGAGGAGAGGAGAGAGGAGAGGAGAGGAGAGAGGAGAGGAGAGGAGAGAGGAGAGGAGAGGAGAGAGGAGAGGAGAGGAGAGAGGAGAGGAGAGGAGAGAGGAGAGGAGAGGAGAGAGGAGAGGAGAGGAGAGAGGAGAGGAGAGGAGAGAGGAGAGGAGAGGAGAGAGGAGAGGAGAGGAGAGAGGAGAGGAGAGGAGAGAGGAGAGGAGAGGAGAGGAGAGGAATGAATAACTGCGCAATCTAAAGTCAACAAGGCAAATCAAACTGGGGTGCCATGTAAACTAAGTAAACAGCAGAAATTCAAATGTTCTGCTTGGAGAAGATGGAGGGGATGACAGTAGCAGTGGGAGTCATCTACCACCTGCATTGTCTCTCTGTTCTCTTTGTAAATTGTTCTCTTGTCCCTGGGGACAGCCCAGCAAAGCAGGAAAAGACGTTTTTGTCCCCTTCTGTTTCTCCAAAATAAACTAAGGTATCTTAAGGAAAAGAAGAAATTTCTCATAAGAGTGAAAGGTCTCAAAGGGATGGGTGTGAGTTATAAACTCATTTCCCAGCTGGGTAACCTGCAGTCTGACATTAGTCAGGCTTGGAGTCTGATGGACACTGGACACGCTGATCAGCCTTTCTGATCAGGTTAAGGTCATGAGTTGACTCTGACACAGAAGTGCTCTGTGTCCCTCTGACTGCTGACATTTGCTAGCATTTGTTAAGTGTAAGACCAAGCTTAAGCTCCAAAAACTTTTTTTTTCTGATCACTTCCAGAGACAAAACACAGTAAAAGAATTGTGTTTTGCAAAACTTTAAGGCAGCAGCAGCAAGAGAATGAGAAACCAAAAATACTAATTTTAATGGAGAATACTAAAGAATGCCACAGGCTGACAACAGCTGCAAGTGATATATCCATATGGATTTTGGAGGTGTGACCCCAGGGACCAAAAGCACCATGGTCAAGTTAGCAGTATTACTGTGGACTTACATGTTACCCATTGATTTTCATTGCATGGCAACACATTTATGTGCCTCACATGCAAGTGAAGAGGATTAAGTCTCATAGATATGTGTAAATCTACTTTTTTCTGGCTTCCTAGAATTCAACTTTTCTACCTAAATCATAAGATACTAGCAATATTTAAAAAAAAAATCTAATACAGTGTATCTCAGATGTCACAGCATAAACATGTATATGTATTATTTCCCAAAAAAACCCCCCATATCACGAGACCTCTCATCTGTTAAAACAGTCTTTTGGGAGTAACCAAACATAACGTACCGGAAGGCAAATGTAGATTTAAATGATCTGGGTGCATGTTCATTCACTCTAACCCAAAATATGTGGAGCAGCTCAGATGTACCAGAGTCTAGACCAGATTTTTAAGCAATTTTTTAAGTAGTGACTTTTAGTTCCTGGATGTGGTAAAAATTAAGAGATTTCCAGTCAAATCTTCTGGCATGTTGTGGTGTTTACTAGTGCTGGCAGATTTCAGTTTTTAAATGGATGATCAATTGTTAAGAATAGACTCCATAAAGTAGTCACGTCGGCAGGCTTTACCTACCTCAAGGTATGTATTTGGCACACTGTTTTCTTTTATGCTACAAACATGTTGCTAGAAGCATCTCTCAAGATTAACATTACAACTACGAGATGCTATTCAAGCTGCATAGGAAATACTCTCCTGTTGCCAGTGAGTCCAACTCTGCATTTTGCTTTCATTTCCTTTGCATGTGTCCATGATTCACAGAAATGGATTATCTCTGTTGTAAAAAATGCATCATTGTTCTTTTGCATTAGTCAGTAAATGATATCTCCTCTTCCCAGAGCTATAGCCGACTCAGCAGCCTCTGGGAATTAAAGAACCAGCACTCTTAATCTATTGGTTTTAAAGCTCTCTGTAACTGAGAGAAGTATCTTTTGGTGTGCAATGTCTTATAAGGACACTGATGAGATCAAAGCCATAAAAATTGACTTCTAAATTATCAAAAGTCACAAAAATCTTATGCAAGTTCTAAGTGTTCATAAAAATACACCTATCATAAATAGAACACTGAACTGTGTATGGATATGGGCTTGCTTGAATACTGGCTGTTTAAAAATCTCTCTATGCAAGTTTAATTTGTTTTAATGCTGAAAACCTACCATACACACATAATTAGGACAGATTACAGGAAAATCTCGGAAAGTGACTAATGTTTATGTCTGCAAAAGATTAGAAAAAAACTGCAAGTTCATTTTAGTTTCCAGAGAATATACTCCTCTACATGACTTAATGTGGTGTGTTTAAACAAATGAGCTGCACTATTTGTGGTTTCATTAGAGATGATGTTACTGTTCATTCTTGTCTGGAAGATCTAACAGGTTGAGCACAAATACCATCACTATTCATCCCTACAGTTATTTTTTCACAGGTAGGTATGGAGTTAGTTTCTGTGGGACCTCAAAAGTCAATTTCAGATTGATTGCTCACTCTGTATGAGATTGTGCAAGACTTTTATTGGTCATGTACCAATTATATGCTCAATGACTTCTATCTTGATCAGCTTTATTCCCTTCTCTGCAGGCCCATCTGAGAAACTGTAGGGGAAAAAAAAATCTTGCTAATTAATTTATAAGAAAAGTAAAAGAGAATATCAGAAAACAGGTAAGAATCTGTAGCAGAACTAATTGAAAAAAAGGGGTGGCCATATGGAGAAAAAACAGTGGAAATAAAGATTATTTCCATTTTAAAGAGAATGAAGTCCAGGTATTTCTTATTATATCTTATATAACAAAATATAAAAATTTAAGGAATATAAATGTAAAAAAAAAAATTCTTCACTTTCTTTCAGTTTTCTAAATCTATGAATAACTTGGCCAGTTTCCCCTTAGTATGCAGACACACCATTTACATGTTTGTATTTTATATACTTTCATATTTTTATTTTTCCTTCTGCTGTTTGCAACCATTGAAATATGACAAAACTGTCTAAAGAATAATAATACCATTAAAATCCTCATTGTATGCAGGTGAGGGCATTTTTTTACATTTTCCTCCAGTCAAGTGATTTCTTAGCTATGTCTTTTTTAAAAATAAATCTAGAGACTTTAAGAACAAGATATATTTCTCCATGTCTTAACCAAACTTTTAATGATCAGAATCAGACACGCTATTTTTAGAACTGTGCCAAATACAGGAATTTTTTGAACAGAAATAATAACCTCCTTATTTCAGCTCAACACATTCTTATTCATGCAGTTATAGAACATGCCATTCTTTACCCACAGTCTTGCAATATAACCCATTCACCACCATGGCTTCCAACTGGTCAAAGTCAGGGCTTTATGAGACTTTTGATATATACGTAAAATTCTGAGATAGATATTGTTTCAGTTTGAGACAAATTTAGGAGGAACATGTCCTCCAATAGGAGGCAGGTTTCAACAGCCCCTCCTCCACCAGATATTTTTGTTCTTAAATATATGATTTGATGGGTGATATTTTTAAAATCTATCATGGTTTCTTCGTACCCAGCTTATAGGAAATTTATCTTTCTTATCAATATTCCCGTTATCATTTTGTCACCTGAAAATTTGTCAGGAATGACTTCACATGCTTCCCTAGAAAAGAAATACAAATGGAAAATAATTTAGCACTAGGTCATCTTCTCCAGACCTCCACAGAAACCTACCCTCTCAGAGATTGCTTCCTGTGAACAATTACATTTCTGTTACTGCTCAATTAACTAGTTTTCTACTATGGTTTTCTTGTTTTGTTGTTGTTTTTGTATATTTGTTGGTTGTGTTGTTTGAGTTTTTGTAATAAAGTGGAACCCATTAGTATGACAAACATTTCACAAAAGTTTGGCAATATTGTATAAATTCCTGCATTTTAATCAATCAAAATGTTATTCCAGTTAAAATGCAAAGTCTTTTGTGAAAATACAATTTCCTGTAAAGGTCATTTTAACTGACTTCTCTTATACCACTTTCTCCTAATCTTTATTAATTAACTCCTTCATCAGTTGTTTAGATAGACAGACTAATATTTAGGAAGGCAAGGATTATAACCAGCTCATTCTATTTATCTTTTATGAATATTGGCGTGTCGTTAAGATTTTTCTATTCTATTGGAACTTCCCTACTCTTTCCAAACTTACTGGAAAATAATATTTGCAATTTAAACAGACAATTAGCATGCACTTTTTAAAATCTTGGATGCAAGTTAACCTTTATTCACTGGTTGAAATGTCAAGTTTTAGTAGTTTTTGTTTAGTATCTTCAGTCAAAGTGGAAACTATTTCATCAGACTAAGAGCTAATAGAAATGTGCCAAGAACAAATCATGCCTAACTTATTTTGCTAACACAGTAACTGAGCAGCTAATACAATGATGACATTGTATATTCTCCTTTTAATAAAGTTTTTGATCATCCTACGAGGATTCTAAGGAAATCTTGTGTGGATTATAAACTGCGTGCAAAAATCAAATGGATAGCAATTCCAGACAGTGGTTAGCAGTGGCCCACGGTCAGTGCCAGGACACAACCAGTCTCTTGCTATCCTGGATGTAGGTGTGTTCAATATTTTCATGATTGACTGACCATCAGGAGGGAAGAGAGATCATGCTGATCAAATTTACAGTTGACTGGAGACTAGAAGAGTAGGAAGAGAAATCAAAATTATCTTAGCCAGATAAAATGATCTGAAAAAAAGACTGGACGGTATTCAGAAGTTACAAGTTTAAGAAAAAATCAGACACACAGACAAAGGATGAAAAAAAGAAAAACAAAAAAACCCCAGGAGTGTAGCCATTTTTTAGAAGCTCATTTTGGGATTTGATTGAATCACTGTTGAACACAAGTTAGAAGTGTTCTGATGTTGTGGAAAGGCTAACATCACAGTGGGATGTATAAACTAGACAAGACATAGGAAATAACCCTTCTCTTATTAGCACTGTTAAAGCCTCGGCTGGAGTTCAGTTTTGGACAGTGCATTTCAAGAAGATATGAAAATATTGAAGGGAATTCAAATGTGATTGGCAAAAATGCTCAGAGGTCTAGAAAACATGACCTATGATGGGAGATGAAATAAATGGATTTGTCTCTCCTAACTAAAAGTAGAATGAAGTAGGCATAATAACAGAGCTCACATACGTAAAAAGTTTTTCAAGGATAAAAGGATTAATCTGTTTTCAGTGATCGTGGCGGACTGGACAAGAAACAGTGGGCTTAATCTGGAGCAGGAAATAAAAGATACTGGGAATGGTTGGATGGGAAACAACTTGATATGGACAAGTAGAGTAGAACACTGGAATAGAATGTCTAATGAGACTGCAAAGTTTTCAGTGCTGGAAGTCTGTAAAAACACAGTAGACAAATAACTGTCATTAAAGACATAGGTATTTTGAGAGTCATGAAATGGACTAGATAACGTCTTAAAATCGGATAAAGATCCATTTTTCCTCTATCTACTAAATGAAGAAAAATGTTGAGTTTTTTATTTTAATATTCTACTCAAATTTTTTCTGATAGTATGTCCTAAACAGTTCTATCTTCATACTACGATTGACAGTTCTACCACTGACAACTATGGCAAGATTTGTTGTGCAAGAATTTTATTTTCTCATTATAGTCTTTAGTTTACTCAATTGATTTTACGTCTTAATTTCTGGTTCACATTAATTCCTTCCAATTTACCTCATTTTACAATAGTTAAATATATTTTAAATAGCTGCTTTAATGTTCCCTCTCCAACAGGCGGTTTTTCTAATCAATATGTCCCTCCTTTTGCATTATGGGCTTGCAGATCCTTGACTAACAACTGAAAATATTCTTAAGCAATTCCAAATAATTTTTCATATTTTTCTACTTAAAGTTACTCCTATAAATTGATCTTGTTCAAAATTGCTTTGAGATTTTTGAAATTGGTAATATTAAAACTCCAGGTAACACTAATTTGGATTTTATTCTGTTTGTGTCTGTGAGATATTGGATGCTTGATTCAGCACAACTTTTTGGAGTACTTTGAGAATAATTTATTTATATCTTTTTTCCCAGCATTTTTATCTGAGAATTGTTATAGGTGCTGGTGCATTCTAAGCAATTTTATGTGGCTCAAAACAAAGGTCTTCCCACTCCTTTTCATTATACTCCCATATTAATTATAATCCCTTTTTCCTTCACATACTTGTCTTTAAAACGTTGGTATCACCAGAAAAGACTGTTCCTTCAGGCAACAGTAACTGCAAATGATTGAAGGAAACAAGCTTCATTGCAGAGTAGGGAACCAGAATCTGGGGACACACTGTGGTGAATGTCACTGGTGAATGCACCGTGAGAGCAGCACGAAAACAACCCCCAGGTTACACCCTATTTTACTGAAGAGACAAATACAAGAGCACCACAGCCAAACAGGAAAGCAACAGAAATTAAGGTTGTCCCTCTAATCTAATCCTCATGCAACTGAAGAGACTTTAGATGCAAAGTCTAGAGGAAGCTACCTGAATGCCCTGGTACTGCTTCTTGGAGAAATTATGTCTGTAGTTTGCAACTCACTAATATGTGAGGAATATAATGTGTGGATCAGTAATTAAATCCAAAGTGGTAAGCCTGTGATAGTCCTGAAAAGAATTATATACAAATTAAGTGCAGGAGTGAGCAAAGCTACATACTTCTCTGCATGCCTGAACATTTGCGCCAGTACAAACTGTTCCTGCAGATGCTGTCAACTCCTTAATAGTTACTGTAATGCAGAGTCATGCAGAGAGTTTTAATGCTACCTTATAGGTGTTGTAATACCCCATTCATCCATGAAAGCAGACACAATACTACAGTTATTGCCAGGGTACACACAGAACACAGATATTTTTAAATTTTGTTGTTTAATTTGTGTTATATTTCAAAGAACCAAAATCAGGAAAGGAAAGAAAAGGGAAGGGGTTAATTTGTTTAAAATTCTCACAGAAAGAGAAAAAACTATAAACCAGAATGTCACCAAAGCCTGAGTGGCCTCATAAATGTATAGGTCTGATTGAGTCTCTAGTGTGATGGAGAAAGATAAACACAAGAGGTGGGCTCGAACTCTGGATTGTGTCTTCCCAGCAAGATGCACAACTTTGCCAAAATACTTTGCAACAAAGGGGCCACAAGAAGGTTAAAACAAACTTAAAGTCTAAAGACTTGAGAAAGAAAGAGATAGTGTGCAGGTCTTGTCTGCACATATGTATAAGTACCAGCTTAAACCCTTCATTCCTCCATCAAGAAAAGACATCTGGAAAAAAACAATTACTGCTGTACAACAGGATGTGTGAATCAGTGTGTCAGTGTTTTTCTTTCTACATTTACTCATTTTGAAAAAAGAGCTCAGCTTCTTTTCTAACTATGTAAGAGACTCTCCAAAAAATTTCTAGATTTCAGTCCTTTACAAGAAATCCCTCATAAATATTGGGTTTCATATCCTTATGTTTTCAAAATATACATGAATATGTTCATTTCCTCTTTGGAATCACTCTGCAATGGGTTTTTACAGCTGACACGATTTATTCGCACTGTCAGAAAAAAACCCAAAACAAACCAAAACAAACCACCATCAAAAAAACCTTTCTTTCGATAATGTATGGCTAAGATCTGTAGAGGTGACTGACAATTCTAAGTGCTGAATTTATTACATTGCCTTACAGCCTTGAACACTGGATGCTCAGCATTTTCTGAAAATAAGGTATGTGGAAAATGTCATGAATTAAACTCCCCCAAATAAGTAGTTATTTGATAATGTACTGGTCAACTGCTGAAAGCATGGATATACATAAGTACATACACACATCCATTCATATCAATAAAATATAGACAGATTATGATGATGTGGGAAAGTACAAAAATTTTGTAACCATTTATTTAGAGTGTTTTATAGAGAGCATGAGAACTAACATATTAACACAGATATTATATTAGATACAGCAAGTTAGAAATGTCCTAATTAAAAGTGTTTTTGAAAATGTGTGTATTTTCACAGAATAGACCTTTAGGCTAAAACTATTGCCACCGGTCTTTCTTTTAGGCAGAAGAGAACACTGTAACCCAGCAATCCAGGTAAATAACCCTGGAGGTAATCCAGAGAAAGGAATGAAGCAATTAATTATCTTTGCATGAAATGGAAATGGAGATAAATGAGTATTTCATCCAATTTGAGCATCAGATTTGAAGGACCTATCCACCCTTTTCTAAAAAAATTAAACCTGCTCACTAAGTACTTTGGTTACTTACATTCATTTATCTCATAGATTCTGAAGGAGGCTTGTATACTGTATGTTCTTCCTGACTATTAGGGGAGTCAATCAGTGGGAAATATCTGGAGTATCAGTGAATTTGTGACTGACACAGTATTTCTCTGCACTGATGGAACAGCATAATATGTCTTTTAGGTATTTCCAAAGCAAATTAAGCAGAAGGAGACTCATTTCAGTTCAAACCACTAGCATAGGTTTGATACTGACCAAAAAAAAAGGAGAAAAATTGCATCTTACTAATAAAATATGTTTTGTTATCTCAGTTCAGAGGAAAACTTACTGAATCAAAGGATTTGACAAGTATATTTAGCCAACATAGTCCTGCAAATACCCTATCCTGTGCTTCATCATATCCCCTCATGTCTCTCTGTACTGTATTGCAAGGAGCTTGCAGGTCAGGCCAGGGGAGTCAAAAATATCTTTAAATCTTCTCTGTTGTCTCTGGTTCCTGACTTCCCACCTAGGCTGATGTGTTGGTTTGAAAGTGAACCAGCAGAGGAATTAACCCCCACAAAAAGACTTTGAGAGAGGTTTCAGGTCAGAATTACAATTTAATGAAAAGATTATAATAAATGCACTGATACAGGAAGATGGGGAAAGACCAGGCGGCCAGAGCACAACCTGGCACCCTGTTGGTCAGGGTGAAGGCTGCAGTCCAACTGAGTGGTAGTTACTGTCTGGTGGAAGTGATGGAAGCAGCCAGCTGAGAGCAGTTGTCCGCTGGAGGTTCTGCAGCTCCTGGAGCCGGTGCCGGAGAGCGACCCCAGGGTCCAGGCCGCCTTGATTATATTCCAGCAGGAACATCCAGTAGCTCCCCCAGGGCGGAGCATTTCACAATGGGACGATGAGTTACAAGATAATTTGGGAGTCCTGGGCGGTTGGGTCGTTATAGCTGCCCATTGTCCATGATGACCCATTGATCGAGATGACCCTTCTCAGTATAGGTGTGATTGTTGTTGGTGCTTTCAGGGGGAAGCTCTCCCAGCTGTGTCTTTTGGGAAGACAAAAGGGACCTTACCTCACCACAGGATTCCCCTTATTTTATCTAACCCCAGCTTGCAATCCCAGGGGCCGAACCTGCACCGGGCAGTTGCTGCAAACGACCTGTCATGAACAGCTCATCAGGGCTGATGCAGATGGGGGAGAATACTCTTCATTCCCATACTGATCACAGGACAACCGACTGAGCTGCAGCAGCCTTCTGAGGTTGTGTCATCCCTGTCGCTGCGGAAATTTGCTGAGTATGCCTGCGTTTCGTGCTCCTCCAGACCATGCTTGCTCTCACCTCCCCAGGTTTGCCATCCAGAAACTCAATGCCTGGCTCACAGCATCTTTAGCAAAGGGATCCTCATAGAGCCAGAAATGGGGCGTTTATGCCATCACAGCTCCTTTACAGCATGAAAAAGCTAAAATGCAGAATGTGTTTATCTCTGTCTCATCACTGTAAACATTTTCAAGCAAGGAACCATTTTCCAGGCTTCCTGCTCTTTCTAGGGCTGTCTCAGTTTTGTAGCCTTTTCCTGGCTTCTCTGTTTCATGAAATCTGATGTGTAGTTTCTTCCCCATTCTTTTAATCTTTCCAGTCTGCCTAAATTGGCTTGGGCATCCAGTTGTTTTTCCTTCATAGAGGAAAGGTTTTTATTACAGAAGGATATTTTGAACATACACTTCATAGTTTTGACAAAAACAAACAAACAAAAAAACCCTAGCCAAAATAATAACATTAATAATAAAAATTAAAAACAAAGGGACAAACACATTACTGACTTTATGAGATGAATGATATGACATTATTTGAAAAACTAAGACACGTTTGTATTTCCAAGGCACCAGTTTTAAGGATAACACATTATATACAAACTCTGTTAAAACTTTCTTGTTGAAGGCACTGATCTGAATCACAGAGAAACAAATTATTTGAGCTCACATGGGACTCATATATGGAAGCAAATCTTGCGGTCCTGTCTTCAGGAGATAGGGGTGCATTTGAAGTAGATCTTCACAATTTCATTTGATTTTGCTTCTTGGATTTCTCTAATAGAAGTGGGAAAAAAATACAGGAAAGACAAAGGAAAAAAACCAAACAAATGCTTTTTTTCTCAGATTATAGTAGCACTTTTCAATGAGAATATTTTCAAATGGAGTTTATGAAATATTTCCTTTCAATAAAATCACCGATAAAAAAAAATTTCTGTGGCTCTATCCCATATACCTGGAAAGAAGAATTTCTCCCATTTGCATATTTTTGGACATATGTCCATTTTAATTTTACAATCATGAATGCTGGGAATTCCATCACTTCTCTGAGTATTGCTCTCTAATAGATATGTTTTTTACACCAATTATCTTTCCCCCATGCCAAGTAATCTCCACTTTTTCTAAAAAAATTGACACAATAGGCACAAAGAGCCCTTATGGAGACATTCTCACTTACAAATGCCTACATAGAAAAAGAGTCACTGAACAGAGGAAAATGAAGTACTGCATTTTTGGCAGTGGTACAGAGAGACATAATTGCTTCACTGAGTTTTGCAAAAATAAGGAATTAATTTTTGCAAATAATCATAAAAACAGCCTTCTATTCTGTTTCAAGGCAGCCTGATCCAAATTTTGCTTTGCCACAGCTTTTTGTGGCAGAAGAACAAAGGTTGTTAAATACTTAATTACCAAGACAGTACACGTGACTGGTGGATTGAGTTGGATAAATGAAGCTGCAATTATTTCACCACAGTGTGGCTGACTAAGATTGATACTTGGCTTTCACTCAATGATTTTCATCATTCCACCAGAAATAAACAGAACACAGACTAATCTCAATGTGTTTATGCATCAGTAACTTATATTACTTTTGGAAACCGTGAACTTTCTGCCGGTTTATTGTAAAAGACAATACAGTTTTGATTTTCTTCCTCTTGTCCTGCAAATTAGAAACAATGTGTACATGATTTTCACCACTCTTAAAATACATGCTATTTCTAAGAGCTGAGAACAGGAAGTATATGAACACACTTTTCTTCATCAAAATCGTACCCTATTCTGTCCTTTTGCAAAGATGAGAAATAGGATTTGCAAAAAAAATGAAGAAAAAATGAAGATACTTGTCCAAGTTTCAGTTTCTTTGAACAAATAGATTCAGAGCCAAGAATTTGGTTAAGAGCAAAGCAGGTTACTCTGTCACAAAATTTGGATCTGTATACTAAACCTTCTACAAAGTCTAGAAACATGGATTTACATGCAACCTCCAGCCCCAGCGCTGTGAAAGTTCCTGATTGAAGGATGGCTCATGGTAGCAGTGCCATTGTGATGAAGCTATATGTGTCCCAGTTTGGAAAGGTTTATGTTCAGCCAGTTCAGAAGTCCAGCAAATGATAGGGTCCTTATACCTGAATATCCTTGTCTGATTTTAGTTCTCTACCCAATTTAGACATAGAACACTCCCTGCAGAAGCAATGGTGGGAATACTGGCAAGGACATGAAAACTGTGACCTTTGTTCCTCCTTCCCAACCTGTCATCCAGCCTTGTTCCAAAAAGAGATGAAGAGATGACAAAAGGCTAGTTGGCTTCTATAACAATGCGTCCACCATGGCTACCAACACACCAGCTACAGACGTGCTGTTATCACTAACAGAATGCTTATAGAATGTGCTCAGCATGGGCATGACTACAGAGACTCAACAAGCTGTGAAAGACTAGAGTTCATCAAACTGTGTTTATATACATTTTTCAGACTTGCACTATATCTTTTGTAAAGAATGACATGGAGTCAGAACCAATTAATGTTACTCTCTTTTCTTAGTGTCGTTTACATGTTTTAATTCAAGCAAGGACAAGCACAAGTCTTCTGAAGCATATCTCTGACTTCCTGATACAGGAAGAAAAATCACCTCTGTCGTGAGGTCTCTCCATTTTTCGTAGATTTGATTTTCTATAATCTAAATGAGGCCTAGCATAACTCTCATATCTATTAGCCACTCCAAAGAAGGTTGTTGTTCAATGTCACATGACTAAATAATTTCCGTACAGGGGTTTTCTATTTACTTACCATGTTCTAACAGACATCTAGTTTATGTGTATTGGGTTAGTTCTGAATCTGCTCTAAGTTAGCAATATCATGTGCTCCATATGTTTGTATGACACTTTTGTTCAGTTAGGGATTTTTTTTTTTTACCATTAAGATTGATTCAAGAAGGGTTTCCTATGCAGGAAGCAGAACAGTACCATCTCAACTGGTTGATATGCTGACTCTCCGTCATCAGTGGTCTACCCAAACCAGTCCAAGTAGGCTTGAAGGCACAAGAGAGATGAGCTGTCTGATTTTAGCAATGAGATACCATGTGTTATATACAGAGCACAGATCACAGGGCAAAGGAGAAGCCAAACTACAGAGCAGGCAGAGTCAAGGTAGGAAGGACTGATCTAGGACGTGAAAGAGAGTAGATATGTACAGCCTTGGGTACATTAGAACCAATATTTTGAATTTATTCACTAAATACCTTCAAGACATTTCCTACAAGGTCAGGTTGGATAGGGCTTTGAGCAATCTGGTCCAGTGGAATATGCCCCTGCCCATAGCAAAGCAGTTGGAATTCAATGGTCTTTATTCAGGTCATTTCCAACCCAAACCATTTCATGATTTTATGATGGTAAGACAATTGTCTGGCTGTAGTAGAGAACTTGTTCCACTTTCTGAAGGAATGATTTTCAGGTGCTAAAGCCAGATTAATTTTCCCAGTGAATGTGTTTGACATGGGTTACGATGGTCAAGAGTTACAGTCTAAGAGTGGAAGAATTACTAAGATGAACCTTGGTACAGATTCAAGTAAGAGCCAACATTATGGGAAATATATTATTGAGCAAGGCCAAAAGGAGGAAGAAAAAACATGCCATCCCTGTAACTACAGGACTGCTTCTTCACAGTTAGAAAGCATTTTCAAGGCACATATTTCAGTGTTGGACTCAATAAAGTTACATTTTCAGTACAAATGGAGTAATTATTTTTAACTGCTTATACACTGCATTTAATAACATTGAAAATAACTAGAATTGATCAAAAAAACCCCTAAAACATAATTTCTTTTCTGTTACTCTTAATTTCCTTTTTTTTTCATTTTACTTAAATGTTAAATCAGAATTATTATTTGTACATATAATGTACATCTGATTTTATAAAGATATGTTCTTATTCCAGGTAGTTAGGAAATCTTCCATTTAACATCACTAAGGTGATGCAAGTGGTTAACTCATTAAGTATGGATGTAATAGGCTGGTCTTGGTCAGCTTTAGAAATGGACACTCAGGCATTAGCATATCTCTCTCTAACTTGAGTTTCAAAATATTTCAGGAAATTGGTTTTTTTAAGTATTCTAAAAAGCCTGAGAACCTGTGTCAATGTCAACTTTCTAAATTTGTCTCTTTGAAAACTCCTGGCTTTCTGTATACAAACTGCTTAAGCCTCCTTTCAGTCATAGAGTCTGTGATAGATAAATTAAATCAAACCAGATGCTATCACTTAATGCACTTAGTTATTCATCAGAACTCAGTTTAAGGAGATGGCACTCAGCCTTAAAATTCAAAGCTTGTAACTAGAAAAAATGTGAAGGCAATAAAACACTCTTGGAGCAAATCAAGAACTATGGAAAGTATGGCGGCTTTGGCAGTGTGGTGCTGCAAAGTCAGTATAGGTAAATAACGAAACCTAAGGAAAAATCAAATAAATTCATGGTGTATAGACTTTGCTTCTTTCAATTTCAATAAACTTGACTTTCCTTCTTTTGCTACTTCTTGCAGAAGATAGCACAGATATTAAACAGCAAAACTTCATTTAGAATGAACTTCCACTGTATTAAATTTGCTCTGTCACATCTTAAAAACTTATCATTCTTGCTTTGTGATGTGCCCTTCTTTCACATCATGCCCTTCCCAGTGCCTTTATGCTTCTCAGTTACTTTTATCTCCCTTTATCTCTCCCAAGGATTGATTAGAGAACATATTAAGAGATATTAATCTAATGTATAACAGATGAACCCTCACAACAGTTAAAAAAAAAAAGAGTGGAAAGAGACTGAAAAAAAAATTGCTATTGAATTTTCTTCCCCTTAATTCTTATTCTTTCCCCCTTAATTGTCCTTTTCTCTGAAAGAAATGGGGAAAGGATTTTAGCTTAAACACTATTGTGTTTGATCAATCTTTCTCCAATTATTACTTGTTTGGAAATTGTAATTCACAGCATGAATATTTTTAAAATCCATATTACATGTCCTCTATAGGGTATTTTAAAAGTTACTTTACTAAAATTAAAATTTAAATGTCTTTAGTCCAGTAAACAACTATTTAAAAAACATAAACCAGAAATATGAAGAGTAGCATGTAAAGTGCCTCAATTTCTAGACTGTCAGAATAACTTTCCTGCAAATACTCTGAACATACTGCCTTATATAAATGTAAAGTGACTTGATTTATGGCTGAACCATCTACGATATCTGCAATAATTTTATTTATCTCCTTCTATATCTGTTAATTTCAACCATTGATAGTCAATACAAGGAGACTTCATAAATATCTTTAAATTCATGTTTCTTCTATTTGCCCTGGCCTTCTGTCACAGAAAGTTTACTTCAAATTACTCAGAAACTCCTCAGTAAATAGCTTTCTATAATATAAATTTTGTTTCATATCTGTTACTATAGTAAGAGGTCGTACAATCAGTGTAACTATAGGCATTTTCTGGAGATTAAAATTCCTCTCTTCAGGAAGAGCAGTCATCCCCTGTGTTAATATACCATTCCAAAGAATAAATAGGTTCAGAGCTATCCTTTATTATAAGGAAAATTCTATTATCTACACAGACTTGAATTACACGACTGTAGAGACTAAAACTATCAACTTCAAATTTTACTAGATGATAACAGATCTCTCCTCTGATTTCATACAGGCTTTTTGTGCTCACACTGGACAATGACTGAGTCTGGTTTCTACCACAGAGATGAGACAGAGAAGAAATCAGGCTTAAACTAAAAGAAGTGTTCAATTATGAGTGTGAAGTAGAGCAGTATCTGAAAATTTACTTACTCTGGTAATGTTCAGAATAAGTTGTAGCTTCCTCGTCTCAATAGGAGTGGCAATATAAATCTTAAAACTTAGCACAGTTTGCAAGACAGGAAATACTTGGGGGGAGACTGAATTTTCTTTTTCATTATTTTCTTGCATTATCAGCATGAATCAAATCATCTAGAGCTTAATTTGCATTTCTAACTCATACAATGTTGTGTACTAATTGGCCAAACAATCAACATCATCTAGGTTTTCTTTTAAGAAGAACAGAGTGCAGTACTGAACCTCCATTACTGTTATATTTAGATTACTTACTCATTCTTATCTGAATTTTCATTCTCATAATTTCCTTTGCGTGGTTCATGGAAATCCTGCCAGAGGTAATCATAAAGATACAACTAGTTCCTGTGAGGCACTGAAGTGATGCTAAAGATATTGGAATTTTTTTTTTTGAGAAGGGTCTTCCTAGTACAGGGTGTTTACTAGAAGTGAGTACTGGTAAAAAGAAACACGCTGATATGGAAGATGTTTATTTGTTACATGGTCTCTTGCAGTTCCATTTCCTCATTTTGCTACTTGTTGGTACAAAATGTAACCACACACTCAACTGGTATTAATTTCCACGTTATCCAAAGCAGATGGAATAAAGAGAATGAACAAGCAGCCATTATTGGCTACATGATGCCCGAGACAGTTTGGGATTTTACAATGACTGTATCAGTGAACAAATATAATAACTGCTACAGAAGAAACCAGAGGACCATCTAATTTGACCTCTGTCTTCAACTGAGCTAATGCCAGCCATCTCAAATGTAGACATAAACCCCCCTAAAAGACAAAATTGTGCAATGGTCTGTCATAGAAGAAATTATTCCTGACTCCGGCTGTTGCTCAATTATGTCCTGAAGCGTGAGGATTAATGGTTCTTGTGACTTTTGTCCCAGCATGAGTAATTACAGATGCCATTATTATTCAGATCAATGGATAATTCTACTCTGAACCTTCCTTAGTGCTTTTCCTTGTATTAATCTGAGGCCTTAAATGGCAGAAGATGTCACATAATTTTAAAAATACATCCCAGGCATATCCTACCATGCACCAAAGTAAATTCTATCTTCTTGTGAAACCAAATTTATCTGCAGAGAAATATTAACAGAGATGATCAGTTATGCAATCATTTGGCTGCTGAAGGGTAGGAGGCCTCTGCCAAGGGATATAGACAGGCTGGATATGTGGGCCAAGGCCAGTGGTATGAGGCTCAACCAGATGAAGCATCAAGTTCTACACTTTGGCCACAACAACTCCCTGCAGTGTTACAGCNGTGCCTGGAAAGCTGCCTGGCAAAAATACATCTGGGGGTGCTGGTCGACAGCAGCTGAACATGAGCCAGTGTGTGCCCAGGTAGCCAAGAAGGCCAATGGCACCCTGACCTGTACCAAAAACAGAAGGGCCAGCAGGACCAGGGCAGTGATTTTACCCCTGTACTTGGCACTGGTGAGGTCACGAATCCTGTGTCCAGCTCTGGGCCCCTCAGTTCAGGAAGGACATGGAGGTGCTGGAGTGAGTCCAGAGAAGGGTACAGTGCTGGTGAAAATTCTAGTGAGCAAGTCTTATGAGGAGCAGCTGAGGGAGCTGGGATTGTTTAGCCAGGAGAAAAGGAAGTGTGGGCAGACCTTATCACTCTCTACAACTGTCTGAAAGGAGGTTGTAGCCAGGTGGGGGTCAATCTATTCTCACAGGCAAATAGCAACACAATAAGAGGATGTAGCCTCAAGCTGCAACAGGGGAGGTTCAGGTTGGATATCAGGAAGAATTTCTTCATGAAAAGAGTTGTTAAGCATTGGAATGGACTGTCCAGGGAGAGTGTGAATAACTATCCCTGGAGGTGTTCAGGAACGAAATGGATGTGGACGTGGAACTTAATGCCATTGTCTAGCTCACAAGAGGGTGGTTGGTCAAAGGTTGGACTGAATGATCTTAGAGGTTTTTTTCCAACCTAAATGATTTTGTGTTTCTGTTGTGAGCCATCCTGTCACATTCCATTAAGGCTGAGGAGTTGAGATTGGATAAGTGGGTGAGGAGATGTTGTCCCAGGTTAGCTGTTAGCTCCTGTCTGGAAGTTGCATTAGATAATCATAGCCTGACAGCTGCTATCAGCACATTTAACCAGTCTGGTGAGCAGGCAGTTCCATGAAAGCAGAGATGGTCTCCAGCACAACCTACACCTTCGTTAGTAAGTCATGCCTAATCAGGATAGACAGTCCTCACCTGAAAAAAACTTCTACTACATATTGTATTTTGGTTCCACTGCTAGTTATTTGCAGAAAGTTATCCTTTAATGAGCTAAAAATGTGTTCATCTGATGATTTCATCTAAAGATACACTCATTGAAAGGGGAAGAAAAAAGGTCACTAAAAATTCAAGGGTTTCTTAGAGTTACAAAGGAATCTTTCAGCTAAGTGTTTAATAGGCCAATTTTTACTAGGAGTCCATGACTCTTGCCTGAATAAGATTATTTTATTTTTAAACTGAAGCAAAATAAATGAGCAAACTTTGTCCAAGAGTCATTTAAATAACTGGAAGAATTAGCCAAGTAGGTGCACTGACTGGTCAGCGCAGAAAGACAGATTTTTTTATGGACAGACCAGAGATATTAAGGAACTATCTGTAAAGGCAACATTTCTCACTACCCACAAAATTACTGTTGCCACCTATTTTCCTACGCATGATACATCAGGATGTTTCTGGCAGGTACCTTAAGGAAACATTTCTGTGTTCTCTATTCCTGTTAGAAGATACTGCTTTACAGACTGTCATTTGGGTTGTATTTGGCAGCCCCAGTGATTCATCAGAAAATGAAACACATTTTTGATTTTATAGAATACAATCAGGTCTACACACATGATGATTTGATCAGGAGAAAAATGGTAGTAAAGTGAGGCCAGATGCTCAGAGCCACTTCTGGAGGAGCCAGACTTTGGTCCTAAACAAACCAAAAAATGAAATGTTCATACTGTAAATGTCACATCAGAGAAAGAAGGAACTCGGGGAGAAAAAGTACAGAAAAATCACAATTTTTTGAAAGTATCATCACCTACCTCTAATAGGACATAAGGAAGGAACCAGCCATCTGAGAGCTAGTAGGCAAAACTGTCTTATGTAAACACATGAAAATCTGCAGAAGAAATTTCAGAATAAACCAGCTTTTTAATCATTCCCCAACAACTATAGTTGTGACTTCTTCATTCAAAAGTGGATTTTTGCACAATCTTCATCCAAAAATATGGAGAGTAGGGTGGATGCATGGAAGCTGCTAGCAAAAGCAGGGTATCTTTGAATTAATATATAGAAGATGAGTTTGGTCATAGACAATGGGTGGAGAAAGTGGTTTTTCTTTTGTTTTGAAATAAGAGACTAGTATTAGCTGTGTCTGAAAAACAAACAAATAAATCTAAATGGATTTTTTTAGAAGTTATTTATTCACATATTTGTTAAGTGATTTTCTGACAATGTTTAGGCTTACTTTCTCCCATGGGCAAAACCTGAACATTTGCTTTCTGTTCCTTCCAGTGCCTGTTCTGAGTACATGCTGTTTGTGAGTAGTCTTGTCTACATGGGTTAAGAAAGACTCCAGTGGAGTACAAATATAAAGATAATAATTTGCAAGCCACACTAGTCTGATATGGGCTAAGCTAGTTTACAAGTGACTTTTAAATCTTCTGACAAAAGCCTTCTACTTGCCTTCTTGCGAAAAAATAAAATGTTTGAGTAGGTGCTGCTCACATTTTTTCTAATGATTCTCAGCCTGTTAAGTGCTATCTCTTCTCCCATTTTCATTTTTTTGATAACTTTTGAATTTTTTGTTTTTAGAAGCCCTCCTCAACCACTTTTGTCATCTTACAAAACTCAACCATGCTAAGTTCTCCCAGCACTGCCTGCTCCTTAAACTAAGATAACAACCACAAACATTATCCTTGCTTCTTCCTTTCTCTTACCAAGAGTCTTTTGATGACACTTTGAACAGAGCAAATAAGATATAAATTGTCACTTCATTTTCATTCCTTAAACAAACTTTAACGAGATGGTACTCAGTTAAAATACCTGCCATATGTTATATAGGTGTGTAAGTTTCTTATATCCTGGGTGCTTTCTGATCTAAAGATAAAACAAGGCTGCCTTTATCTCTGATAAAACAAGGCTGCCTTCTGTCAGTGGAGTTTCAGAGACTAACAGTACTCACAGTCTGCTCAAGCTGGGTACATACATCTGGATTTGAAAATTCTTAGTACAGACTGAAGGACTAGGTCAAATTCAAGAGCTACAACAACTGGTGATAATGACATGGAAAGGGTTATTTGCTAGCAATAGTTCAAAAATAGCATAATAGCTGCATCTAAATTGCAGATTTCAACTTTCTAAGTGCTGCATAAGTCCAGTGAGAGTGGAGAAGCTCCAGGTATAAATAAATGTAGCTTATATAGAAAACTGTCTTAACATGATTGTATCAATTTGACATGCATATAATGTCAATTGTCAATGAAATTGGTTTTGAGCTGTTCTAATATTGTTCAAATAGTGCCTGATTGTAGCAACCAGATACCACCTGGCTAAACTAAATTATAGGTAGACCATAAAGAAGATTATATTTGAAAGAGAGAAGGGAGGAGATATCATTTAGCATCAGCTACATCTTTTTTTTCCAAATAAGGATTATTTTTTAAATAATAAAATGTAAGCTTTTTTATCAGGAAAATTATTCTAATTAACATTTGTTGGTTTACTTAAACCAGCTTATAATGATAAACTTCATGCAATAGATATACTATATACTTAATTGTAGTGAAATGTGCACCTAAGTGTAGATAATGTTACAGAAAATGGAAAGGTTAAAAATTGAGGTTTATAAAACTAGATGATATATACTAAAAACTACAAAGCACTCTGAACTTCTCTGTTTACAGCATCTGCTAACTGTGAAGTGTCGTATGAGGTGTCACGTCAACATGAATGTATTTGCTTCTGTCTGCTCTCGCTGTTGTGATGAAATACTGTGGAGCCTTTAGCGCATCTGAAATCTTCTAGAGCAGCCACTTCAATATTTTAGTTCTTTTCTCTGTAAATCAGGAATGGTGGTCATGAACACAGGGTAAATCACATTTCTAGGATACTCAAAATTGTAGATGTTCATGAAAACACTTTTCTGCTTGTTAACAAAGGGCCCTGATATAATACTATAAGGAGAGAAACTCTGGCAATGTGCTTAAATCTCATTTTCATGTCCTGGAATATGTTATTTTGAGGGATTCTCAGAACCATTAGGTCCACCAAATAATTGTTCAGTGCCTAATCTAGTTCATTAAGAGTTAAACCTGAAAATATGTGCTCAGCCTGTATTATTCTGTGCTTGAGATGAATCATTCCAGAGATGACTGAATAAAAGACCATATCCACAAGTGTGTAACCCTTAATGAAATTCATGCTGATCATTATGTCAGTGGCCAGCCACGGACACATGGGGAATTTTATTAGGAAGTTTAATTTGCCAACTGAAATCTCTCCATGCTCCACCTACTACTAGTATGATGTGGAAAAGAGGAGGAGGGAAAAAATAACCCACACATATATATCTGTCCTGGATGTTTGGGAGAAGGGATGAGTGAGAAAGCACAGCTTTCTGCTTACCAGAAAGATAGTTCTGCCAACCAAGCTTTCAGTTATGGATATTCCTCTCAATACCTATTTAAGGGAAAAAAATAAATTAAAATCACTGGTCGACAAGTTATTGCTGAGGTTTACATGTGAGACAAGGAAGCCAACTATATGAATAGGAATAAATCAGGAAGGAATTGCTATGCAAGGCCACACAGTCAAAAACATAAATGTGTGTGGGTAAACCAATGTTGAGCTTGTTTACACATGAATAAATTCTAATTAGAGGAATGGAAAAATGTCTGAATCTAAATTTAAAGTGGAGTCTGTTCATGAGAGTCATGGGTGACTAAAAGTAATTAAGGACATCACTTAACTAAACAGATGTAATGGATTAACCATGTGTTTCTATGTTTGATGTAGATTTTTTTGTTTTGGATACACTGCAGTTTAAAGTCCTTTAATGCTGCCTGAGATACATCTGCCATTATTTTGATTTGGTGTATTTCTTGCTGCAAATGCATTTAGCACTGGCTGACATTTAGTTTGTCTAAACAATTGAAAGTGTTTACAACGAAAAGTACTTGTTCAAGCAAGCTTCAATACAGAGAAATATATTCAAAATGTAAAATAAAAGCTGTGCAGAAAATAAAATACATTTTAATACTTCCTTTTGCACTGATTGTTGTTAGAGATGGATTTAGATTAAAATTAAAAAAAGGAAGCCTAGTTTCATCCAGCAGTATTCCAAAAAAATTAACTTTACTTACAAAATATTATTTTACTTTTTATTGTGTTAAGGACTTTTAATTTTGTTATTTCCAGCCCTGTAGAGCTCAGGATGTGCTAAGTTCCTAAGAGTCATTGCATTCCACCACTTCTCCCACAAATGAAAAAGGATAGAATAGCTATTGTTTAACACAGCTTATTCTCCTGAGCTTTCCACCCAGATAACACAAAGTTGCACATAGTAAACCTGCTCAGGTAATTACACATGCAGATGCAGCTCAATACATCGGGTTACACTTCACACATACATTGAAATTGGAGCATTTATAACAAGGCTGAATCCTCCTCTTATTACAGGAGAGAGGAATTTTATATATGTATTACTCCATTGCCTTTAATATTGTGTTGCTCAGTTTGCATGCAGAGAGAAACCCTGAGGTACATGCCTTGTGTGGCTCTGGTTGCATACTCGCTGAGCCATTGGCAGACCAACCTTACACAGGGTTGCGAAAGAAAAAGCTAAAGATGAAGAGTGTTGTTCAGAATTGCCCAGAGTCTCATTTTATGGTGATGGGACTTAAATATTTTGTTGCAAATTCTCTGCATACAACAAACGGAGGAAAAATTGGTGAACTAAATCAAGTTCAAGAGAACGCTATGGCTGATGATGCTCTCTGGCTCCAGGTTGGCCAACCTAGTATATAATGTTCCTGATCTGAAAACTTTGAGACTAGGGATGATTATAATTCCCTACCTCTCGCAGTCATGTGTAGAAGCTCCTTATTACCAAAATCTGGGTAGAATTGTCATAAGGGGCCTTAAAATTTCTGAATTATAATCCTTTACATCTGCTCCTTCAGAGGCTGTATTTAACAAGTCAGTCTCTGCATTAGCATGTTTTAGTTTTCAGTTCTTTTAAGGAATGGACATAATCAACACTACAATCACCGAGTAAAATGCAAATAAAATATCTTTTGCAGATGCTTGTGATGAATGCATTTCCCACACACTGCTCTGGGAAGTTCCATGGGATTTATAGCATGTTTGTTGCCAGAGAGGCACAATCTAACTTCAAGTCACACAGACTTCACCCATCTAGAGTCCTTCAACCAGCAGTTTTTTGAAGGCTAGACACCTGTGGTTTTCTTTGGACTGAAATATTTCTGTGAATCAAAAGAACTGAAAACAGCTATTAGGGAAGGTATCCATGAAGTCTAATATTAGCCATCAGAGTCAAACTTAATGATCCTTGTGGGTCCCTTCAATACAGGACATTCTGATTCTATGATTCTAGCCCTGGGAAGTTTGTCTCCCACAGTTCAGTCCCTAAAGGCAGTAACATTTCCAGAGGACAAATGTCTACTTCAAGTAACACCCATAGGAGCCTTTCACCTTCTTCACTGACTACCAGGAGAGCTTAAGGAGGAAAACTTCAGCTACAGTTAGGTTTGTGTTTTGTGCACTCATTTATCTCTCATATATAAAGAGTCTGGAATTCAAAGAGTCATACCACAAATGATGTCAGCTAACACAGCTAGAACTAAAAGGCCTTAAAATACTAGGTCATCTTGTCTATCCTCTGCTTGCGTGGGGTCGTTTCCCACACAGTGCATGAATATGCCACCCATAAAGGCAGCTGGTAAGAGCAGCAACTGAGTCTGAATCACACAAACAAGGCGGCGGGGGGAGGAGGGAAATAGTGTAAACTTTGTAGTATAAGAAGAGGGCATTTTTCCCAGGGTTTTAAGGACTTCAATCTGATGATTCCTAGCGGCTGTAAATTTTCTAAATTTTACCTCAGTGATTGAGAAGTTTCCTGGTGACATTGCAGCTTTATGCTGGCTCCTTCTGTGCTCACAGAAGATGGAATATCTTCAAGCGAGATACAGGTTAGGCAAAATTTTCTGATGCTAAGCATAAAGTGAGCACACTTATAGTGACAAAACCAACTAGCCTACAGAGATGTTAGGTCTGGAATGACTTCTCTCCATTTTTGCTGAGATCAAGAATGCCTGTTTAAATAGCCTTGCACTGCTTGAATAAAAAACAATAGACTCAAGGTATGATGCTGAGAGACAGGCATCAGTAAAGTCAGAATTCTGGAATCAAGTAAATGACTATTTAAAGTCATATCTCAGCTTTCAACTTACACATGATAGGTCAAATAAACCTCAGCAATTTTTGTGATATTCAAGCCATTCAACATCTCTATACCATCTTGGGGAGCACTATAATTACTTCTTGTTTTCTATCTTCTGTCTCTCTTTTGACTACGTGAATGATTCCTTAAGTATTTATGAAGACACCCACTTCCATAGAACCTGTAGGATTGTATTAGTCTCTGGACAGTCTGACAAAACTGACTGAAATCATCAAGCAGATTTACAAGCTATGAAGCAATTCTGTGTATTTAAAAGCTTTCAAGACTGACACACACATATATATAAATATACATATGCATATACGTAAACACCACCATGAAATACTCTTTTTCTGATATGAATTTGGGTTAAAAAAAAGATAGGATGATTACATTTTGCAACGTTTTAATGTTCTAATACTACAGTTTACAGGTGTCACATAAAGTTCTCCTTTCTTCTCAATGAAAATGCAAGGCCAAAATTAATTCTAATTTATGTGCAAAAATTTCTAGGTAGAAGTTGTGGTATTCAGACCTTCTTTAAGAAAATAAATACAAAAATCATGATTGATAGTTGCTTTTCTGTCATTTGCTAAATGAGTGGTTAACATTTAATATGATGCAGTGAAGTACATCCTTTGACCACATCTGAATCTGGAAATGTAAATGTCAAGCCATTAGTACTGTCAAAACTGCTACTTATTTTACATAGAAGATTCCCAATTACCAGGCTTGTCAAAAGAGGCAAGAAAGTATAAAGTAAGCGTATCTACAAATTACAAATTAGTGATACAAATATTGAGTTAACAGCTTAAAAGCAACTCAGCTAATTATTTACAATGTTATCCATCTTAGATTTCAGTATGGAAAGCTATTCATATAACTTTCAAAAAACTGTTATTTATAAATAGATTGATAGTCACAGAACCCTGAAAGACTCATGAACCCTTATGGTCTTGCTATTTCATCTCCAGTTTCTGATTATGGTAGGCTCTCTTGCAGGATGGGTGGAAAACATTGGGGTCAAGAAGGAAGAAGACTTTCTAAAATTTTGATTAAGAAAATGAGTTAGTAACTTCACCTGAGCTGTATATATTATACAATGGTTTGCTCTTGACAAACCATTATTTCTTGTCTTGTTGCAGCTGACAATAGGGAGCTAATGTAGTTTTTCCGCATTTAGTATTTTCTATCACTTAGATTGTTATCTGCAGCGTAGTCTTTCTGTAGTTCTGTGAGATCCTTTCTGCTCTACAAGAACACATCAGAATATTAGCATTACATGAAATAGTCTTTTCTTCTTTCCACATCTCACTTAAGAAGCAATTTAGCTTTGATTGATGTCCCAGATCATTTTGTGTCCAGTTCCATTCATGTCTCTGAAAATATTTACTTGCCCTCTAGAAAAGAATGGCCCCTGATGTAAAAACAGAGTTGATTTCTGAGCCAAATCTGTGGTCAGTTTTCTCTTCCTCCTGAAGTCCATGAGAATTGATCCCAACCTTAGTCTCAGAGCATGAAAAAGTGGAAAGTTTTCTACAAATGAGTGTGTGTGCCATGCGGTTTGGGCTTTTCAAGTAACACATTACAAATTTTGGTAAAGGACCTTGGCCCAAAAGATGATGATGTTCCTTTCACTGTTCTGTATAACAGTTCATCCACATTTGGGAGATTATATACCACATTGCTAGAACTGTCCATTTCCAGGATTTAATCCAGTATCTGAGATTGTTTTCTTTCCTTGCTAAGAATGTAATTAAGATTGCTGAAGAGTCTTTACATATTATGAAATTAAACTATAAAGCCAAATGCCATTAAGTTGCCAGGAAACGGTCCTGCCTGTTTTCTGACCTTCTGGTCATGAAACTCTCTTGTTTGACTATTACCCAAAAGCTGGAATTAAATGTACATTATTGTGTAATATTTAGAAATAAATGTTGTAGATGCTAGTGGGAAAATAATAAACTATAGACAAAGCCGCTTGCAGGGGGTCCTGCCTCACGTGTCCTTGGGTGTTAACAAAAGGGAATCCGTGACTTATTATCATGTTGGAGAGGGAAACAGAAAAACGTGGTTTTGATTTTCTGGGAGAGAGTATCTGAACAGTAAAATATCCTCTGAAATATCAAAGGACCTTGAAAATAAAGGAGCCCAAAGTAAAACATCCATGGACTTCAGTGCATTTTGGCCAAAGTGTATTGTGACTTAAGGTGGTTAAATCCTGGTATGTGCCTAATACCACATTTGCCAACAAAACTTGAAGAGAAACCTTTTTAAACTTACATGGAAAGCATTGGTACATTGTCTTCACAGTAAAAATAATTCTGCATATACAATACGTTTTAATGTAAAATGTATTGTTTATACTTTGCAATGTGATTTAAGTTAGAAGTGCAGAAAAAGAACACTGTGCTTGAAATGCTTGTACATTATTGAAAGAGCAATGGAAGAATTTTTTTATTATTTGTTTCTTTTCTGCAACTTACTGTGTGTTAGAAACCTTCCATGTTTAAGCGCTTTGCAGGTCTCTGTACATTAATAGAACAGAAAACATTCCTTTCAAACAGCAGTATAGTGTGATCTGTTTCTAATTACTTCAGCATGTATTCATTTGTCTTTATTTTTAACATATCTTTTTCACACATTTGTATTTGTGCACGAAAACCATTTTATAATTGCTCTGTTGCATGGACATACATTTCACAAAAGCTGAGGAGACTATGCTCTGTGTAGTAGATGTTGCTTGCTGTTAGCCAGCTTCAGATAATGTATTCCTTGCAGAGCCATTAAAAAACCCTTCAGTGAAATAATTTTTCAGCGCATTAGGTTCGTGTCAGATGCACATACCAATGGTGGGCTTAATTTCACCCAAAAGGGGCTTCTTGCTTCCGTTGTGTAGGATTCCCATAAAAATTAAGGGGAGACTTATGCACCTTACAAGGGCCGTGTACTTTAACTGCCTAACTTCTGGTGAAACAAACTGTTCTTTGGAGAAAGCAAAATCTCTCTTTTGATGAGAGGAGTTAAAATTTAGTTTAAACCAGACACTTAAATTTTAGGCTGTCAGATTAAGAAGGGATGGATCCTGCCTCTTCTGTTTACAATTAGTTGTGATTTTTGCCCTAACTTCCTAACACAGACAATGAGTGTTTCTGGATAAGGCCCTGTTAGTTGTGCTGTAGCTTAACAACAAGAAACCTGAAATGGATACCCTGAAAGTAAATAGAGTAAATAATAAAGAGAAAAGACTGTGTTCCAATGTGGATCAGTGAGTTCTAGAAAAGCACAGAGAAGAAAACTTAGGAAAGCTTAAACTCGTATGCTTATATTATTAGCATATTGGAACTATGCTTTATCCCACTAAAAGCAAAGCAGCATGGGACAGACTCACACTGCTCTGAGGACAGGTGCCAAGAGCAAGTCTGTCCTCCTCCGCGAGCAGCTGACCCAGATAAACAATTAGCAAACAGAAAGCTTACTTGTACACATCTTTTTTTCCTTTATGGCACCTGCTGTATCGGGCAAGCACTGCAACAAACGCAGCTTCTGCCCCATATCTGGAAGGAGCGGCTGGGGCTCGGGCCGACGCCGCTGCCAGCAGCGCGGGGTGGCGGTGAGCCCGGACGGGCGGCCCGAGCGCTGCTGCCCGCGCCGAGGGCTGCGCTGCCGGCGCTCCCCGGACCGCGCTGCCCGGGCCGTGCGAGAGCACCGGGGCTGCGGGAGCACCCGGAACTGCCCGCTTGGAGACGTTTTGTCTCTTGGAAGGAGCTGGGAACTTGAAGGCATTCATTGTGCTGCGGGGACGTTGCGAACGGCAGAACAAACTTTCCTGTAAAAGGGCCCATTTGGGAAAATTCATCTCGTTCCTAAGTAATTTTTGGAAAGTCCTGTACACCTGCACCACAGCGGATTTTCTGAATATTAAGACTTTCTATTTCATATAGATATATGAAAAATGTAGAAATATATATTTTAGAAGTATTTCTTCTAAAAACACTTGCTCTTTGAGTGTATAGATGGCCAGACCTCAAAAAATGATTTAAGTGTTTTTCTTAAAAACAAGCCAAATATTTTCAAGACATCTGTTTTTGGTGAGAGCACACTGATCGTTTTGTAGAATATTTATATATATCATGATGCTTACAGATTTTTTAAAAGAAAACATTTATATTGTGGTTTCTGAATCAAACAACATTAAGTATGTAAATAATGAAAGACCAGACACTTCTTTTTCAGGTTTTTTTTTAGGTTAATTTTTTTGAGATCTGGACTTAAATGTAATTTAAACCAGTTCATATGTAGGTAGGTGCCTTCAGACATGAAAAAATAAAGACTCATTTGTTAGAGAGAGAATTCATACACTTTGATTGACATTGAATTATAGGCCTAAATTTCTTTAATGTAAGCATAACTTAGAAGTATTTCAGCTGAATGTGGGACAAATGGAACAGCTGAACTGTAAAGAGAATAAGAATAATTAAGCCTTTCTCATCTGAATGAATTGTGTGCATTTTTTTATGAAGTTCACAGCCATGTGAAATTCCCTTCTTTCTATAGCAACTGGTTTGGAGGACAAAAGAGACACAGGAGGGATTACTTGCCCTTTTTGAGATGGGTATGTTTTGAGTTGTCTTCATAATCCTCAATTTGTCCCAGATTTGTCAAGAAGATTTTCCAAGTTTTGCCGACCCTTGAAATGAGCTCAGGCTGAACTTCTAAAGTACAGACTGTCAAGTTAATCCTATCTCTAAGCTTCAGAAAGTTTAGTGTTTTGTTCCAAGCAGTGGAAAAACTCATGATTATAGTTGAGTATTGCTTTGAGTTTTAGGGTTTGCAGGAGCCCAGATGCACAAAGTTAAACTCAGCAAGTGTGTGAACCCTCAGTAACTGAAACAAAAAAAAGAAAAAAGAAAAAACGGGAAAAAACCATATTGAACCCTGGGGATGTGAAACTGCCAAAGTTCTCAGAGCTTCAGCATATAAAAAAAGAACATTATTGCAGCACAAGAAGCATTCATGTCAGGAAAATAACATTATTTTTAAAAGTGTTGAACTGTCATACCATTTTTGTAAAAAGTGCCATGACTTGCTAGCTTAATTCCTTATTCACGAACTGCTCAAATATTAAAACTAAACTAAAGAAAAAGAGACAAAACCTGTCTTTTTTTCCTAATCTATATGTAATCTAAATAATATTATTAATGCCACATAATTAAAGGCATGAAAAAATGTTGTACTTGGATACATTAAAAAGCTGCATTACATAGAAACTACATAGCTTACTTTCCATTAGAAATCTCACTGAAATCCTTGAATAAATCTGTTTGATATCTATACATAAGAATTTCTCATGTCTAAGACCAGTTCCTGAATTGCCACATGAAGCGATACTATAGTCACTTCAATATCTCCATTCCCTTTTGCAGGTGAGTGCAGATGAAAATTTAAACCTGATGGGTGACTTAGTCTCCTGGTATAGTTGAATGGTTTTCTAGATTTTTTTTTCAGCATTTTATACACTTTTCATCTTTAACTGTGAATTCAGCTTAATGAAAATTGCAGTCCTCTAATAATTGTTTGAAAGATGTCAAGTTCCTTTCAATTTGTAAACAGGGCAGTGCATTTCAGCTTGAATTAGTCCACTTGGATAACAATAAGCTTACAGTTTATGGCTGTTTTCTACAGTTTTCTAATCCCTGAGAAAGGAAACTGTCATAAAAATTTGTAATAATGGAATTTGAAGGGAAAGCAGATGACCATCATGTCTGTAAGGGAGTGAAAAGAGTCGTCAAGGAAAAATTAGGGTCATCTTTCTGAAATAATGTTGCCTGAATTGAGATAAACGTCATTTGAACAATTAGCAAACACTTCTGCAGTAAACTGTACATTCCTGTGAGGTGGCTGAAATCCCACAGATTTTCTTTGCTTAGCAAGTTGCTCGTTGCGTGGTTACAATTTGCAGTATACAAAACCAAATAGATCAAGCCACTGGGAAGGTGCTGGCAAATACTTTCATCAGTAACAGATGCTTGAACAATCATTACTTGCATCCAGATCTCTCAGTCTGTCCTCCACCCTGGCTGAATTCAATGGGAATTTTGCCTGCCTTATTTAAAATAACGTAGGATTTGACCTTCTTAATTTTCCTAAGGTACTAACAATGGAAAGAACCTCTCAAATAAAAAAGACCCCCAACATTTCTGCATCATTAAAAAAGTGCTTGTATTTGATGTAAAAGGGTCCTTCTGAACAGTATGCAGTAGATTTCGGGAATAATGCTCTCCATCTTTTCTTTTCAGAAAAGAAATAAGCCTTTAAATGGATTAGAAACATGGTTTTTTATTTTTAATGCACACTAACCATTTGCCACCTTTCAGGTAATATTAAGCATCTTTCCAGGCAGCCATAGTGTCCTCACTTTTCTTTATGGCACGTAATAGGGCAGTCATGACAAACATGAGTGATGATGAGATTCCACTCACCCAACTTACATTGACCACACAGGCTTCTAGTCAAAGCCGTTTTGCACTCCTAAGATTGAAGAGAGAGGTGGACACCTGCCAAGGCTGACTTTTAGGCTTTGCTATGTTTAAAGGGTGGGTCCTGACAAAACGCCTCTTTGTGTCTCCTCTGTCGTAAAGAGCAGCTAGTTGACTAGCATAGGCTAAATATTTCAAATTCAGCTAATTAATCTTATCCTGTCAGCCTAAAAGTGTAAGAGGACAAGACTGAGCTTTCTCCCCTGTGCTGAGGCACTGACTTGAAGCCACCCTACTGTTGATTTGCTTGTTTCTCTTGCCAATGCCCTGCAGAATCTCTGGTGCCTCAAAACACGAGGCAGAAGGAGCCTCCACCACAACCACATTGTCTTGCTGTTGGCAGCCATTTGCACCCGCAGGGAACATGGATGGTTTAGGCAATATGCATCTATTCACAGACATGTCACACATTTTATGTATCCAAACTTGCTTAGAAATGGCCATGTTTGCCCTCATTTTTTTTTAAGGAAACTTGTTCTTCATCTAAGTGACCTTTTTTTAATCTTAGTTAATTAATTTAAACTATCAGTACCTGTGACTAATGAGATACATCTGCAAGAGATGGTGTTTTGCTTTGTGCGACAAGTTTATATTTCCATGTCATTTGTTCTTTTTCTATAAAACACACCCACAAATAAAGCCTGACTGAGATACAGTCAGCAGCTTATGACAGCTCAGTTTTGATATTCTGTGTTGCTCAGTTTGCAGTTTGAAATTTACTGCTTCTGTTTCAGGCCCAAAAGAAGAAATGTGTGTCAGAAATCTTGCTTTTTACCCCCCAAATCAAACTCATCTTAATAATAATAGTAACAGTAATAGCAACCCCTTCCTACTTCTCCCTTAAAATTTCCCGTGTCCCTCCTTTGGCTGTCATGACTGGAACAGCATCCCTGCCACCTGCAACAGCAACACAATGGTCCTGCTCCACTGTTTTCTTATTTGGGAGTAGGCGGTGAGCAATGACTGACAACTGCTTGCTCGTGTGCCCGTGCATCATTGCAAGGCCAGGCATGCAATTTCAGAGGTGTGCATTTTATGAATGTCATAGATATAATGCAAATCAGTTTAGACTTCTTAATTTATTTAATGAATGAACAATGCTTCCTTAGAAACCAAGCACTGACTCTTAACCTTCTACTACAGGCTTCTACTCTCTACCTTCTACTACACTTTTAAACGACAACCTGATAATTGCTGTTCAAGCAAAATGAGATTTAACAGCTCTGTCTTATATTTTCAAATCTATTTTATCTTCACATCTAACACATTATATATAATTGCATGTATTTCTCTGAAAGGTTTATGTAGAAAGATTTATAAACTGTGCCATCTTTTATAATTCTGTCGCCTTTTCTCACATATGTTTACTTTTCTCTAATTGTACAGAGATATTCCACATAGAAACAAATTTTCATTCCCACCTGGTGAAGAGTATAAGGAGTAAACTTTGTATGAAATGTTAGGAATACAGACCATGAGCTCTTTTTTTTTCAGAAGTGGAAATGTCTAAGAGGGTCCTTTGCAAAGATACAAAATATTAACATGATTCCTCAAACATCTCATTTTTCATAACAATGTTGCCTTTTAAGCATATATTACATGATCAAAAGATTGTTAAATAACTAATGATATTTTTATATACATAGTATGAAAATTTATTCTTTTTTCTGGTAAATCAAATAAATCTATGGATAAATTTATATGAAAATATTCATAAACCAGTTGAACAATCCTTACTAAAGTAAAAAAGACAGATTAAAACAGAGCAAAAACTCATTAAAAGAAGTCCCTCTGAACAATTTGGGAAAAAAATTACATTTTTGTGTTTGAGCAAAGGTAATTTTAATTTTTCAGTAAATTCAATTTAAGAAAAATTAAAATAAGAGTGTTTGCATTACCAAAATGCATCAAACTAATATACCTGAGCAGTAAGGCTGACCTGAGTAAAGATATTTGATAACTGCAAGATGAACAAAGCTGAGAGTAACAAATCATGACTGCATTGCATGTGGGATTTTCAATTGTATACTGTTTAATTCTCCTATTGGAGTAAAGTATACATTCAACGGTAAAATAGTATTAAGGTTTTTTCCCCTGAGAAAAAGTCTATTTTATTGGAACACTTTTTTCCTTGAAGTTCAATTAACATCACTGAAAATCCCAAAGGATCATTTTCAAAACCAGAAATATTGTTTCCAATTTTTTTATTTTGCTATGAATTTGGAATCTGGTGGATTTGTCCTGCCAGTATTATTTATTTACTATTTTAGAAAATATGTCAACAATAGCAGTATTGCATGATGCTGACATGCTGTAACAAAACATAACAAATCTTTCGTTTCAATTTTACAGAATTGCTGCTTCATGGTAATCAAAACAGCTTTTCCTATCACAGCACATTCTGTGCTTGAATTATATTTAAGCCATTTTAACGCAGGTGGTATATGAGTGGAAAAGCTCTTCAAAAGAGCAAAACCTCCCACAGAATGGGCAAGAGCCCAGCTTTCATTAACTGTACAAATGTTGGTGTGACACACCATGTTAACTCCAAATTAATTAAAAATTTGATGTAGAATATTATATTATTACTGGTCATAATTCTGTAGTCAAGGCTGGGTGTCATATTTATATATTAGACTCACAGCCTTAAAATTCACTAAAATCTGCAAAGAAAACACTGGAGACAGGAAAATATATATTATATATATTACTTAAATAAATATAGACTGCTTAAGCTAATACAGGTAATAAGCTAACAACATTTTACAGTGTTAAGGTCATCGTGTGGCTGAGGTAAGGAGAGGTGGTCTAGAGATGTTCTCTACTCTCCTGAGCTCTGCTGCAGACTTGAAGCCCTGCAGATCGTGCGAGTGTGGGTACCAATATCTCATAACAGCAGATTTGGGCACACACGGTAGTGTTCTGAAATCCCACACACTGAAAAAAGCACATAGCGAGATAGTAGGGCCACCAAAGTAGGGATCAGCAGCTGAACCCTCAGCTGACTGAGAGTATTCCCTGAATTGCCCCTCTGAAGTAGCAGGGCAAGAAAGCAACTGTTCCCAAGGGAAGGATATCCAAGAGGGCAGTGTACAGGAATCAAAACATCTCACTTCAATCAAGAAAGTTTCTTGGTGACCTGCCCTTAGCCCATGCATGGACTCATCCGTGGGAGCTTTTCGTTCCATGCTGGTTAACAACATCATGGTTACTGGTACTGGCTGGTGGTAGTGGCTTCGGCCTCACATATGTTGAAACAATTAAAAGAAATCCCTAAGCATTTCATTCATAACATGGTACAAGAAGCAGATTTGGGATATAAATAAATGTTGAGATAACTGAGGGATGAGTTGGCTTAATGGAGTAAGTTTTGATGATAGCTCGTCATGAGCCAGAAGGCAAATGTGGGTGTTTTCTTTGTACAGAAGTGCTGTATACAGAATATAAATAAATAGATTGTAAATATACATATTCATTAACTCTTTTCTGCATATATACATTAAAGAATATAGAAAGACACACAAACATACTTTTTATCCAATTACCTACTCCTGTACAACTTTAATATATATTGCAGTTCTCTAATATTTTGTTGTTTGCTCAGAACCTTTCAACAAGTAGACTTTTACCTTCCAGGTATATATAACTACAGGGGGAAGGAGACAGGTGTTTAAAAGAATTCAGAGTTGAAACTCTTGAAACTAGAAAGTGTCTCTGACGAGAAAGAAACCTTTGTTTGCTTTATGGCTTTATCCTGAAGGAGATCAGAAAGCTGTTGAGAGTTGTAAAGTATGTATACATAAGGTTATTCCATTTGATTTAGCATTTGACAGGGTGTATAGACATTTTAAATCCCTCTATATACTTTGAACTTCTAACTGAAATCTTCTCTTTGAGACGTAGTTGCTTAGCTTTTGCTAAAGAATTCAAAGGATTCAGTAATGTGGAATAATACTTTGGCTTTTTTAATCACAATATGCCCTGTCACTAGTCCCAAACTAAAAAAAAGGAAATACCTCACAGTAAATTGTTTCCAATGATAATTGGAAAATAGGTCATACAAGGAACTTCATGCCTAAGTTTTCTGGAATCTGATATGCGAAATTGAATTAAATATTTAAGCTCGGTAAAAAGTGTTACATCAAGCCCCTGTCACATATGTAATATCAATATTTTAAGGTACAAGTTGATAGAGTTCTTATATATGTTACCATCTCTATAACAAATTTCACTGAGCTGAATGCTCTAGCCTGTTGAAGATTCAGGTCTGGATCAGAATTACATGACTTGGCTCACAAGGTAATTTTGCCCTGTTTCTCAGAGAAAGCAATTTGTTTGTCTTAGTAGCTCAGTTCTCTGTTTGAAAGAAGTGTCTTGTTCACAGCACATTTTTCATTTCAAGAAATATTATATAGTGTTTCACATCATCTGCATTTTGGCCAAGTCACAGTGTATGCCTAGGAAGGCTTAACACTTTAAAAGAATACTTTAAGGAATATTGGGATTATTCTTCATTCTTTGTTTTATTGTCTTTTCTTCCTCAAAGTCATGGAGGCAGGGGCTCTCTCCTAATTTGCCTGTGCAGTGGTTAGCCCAGGTTGGGCCCATGGTTGAGCTAGTAAAGCAAATAACTACACCTGTGCAAATTCTGCCTGGAGCTATACACAGGAGGGGGTATCTGTCTTAATTTTGCTCTCTGGCTTTAACTAATAAAATGAACTGTCAGTATTTTATTCCCACCCTACTAGAAGGGAAGGGAATAGAGCATTTTTTCTCTCCGTGACAGGTTCCAGGAAATTGATGTACCTCTTTTAAGAGTATAGTTGCTTTTATAAGTATTGACAATCATTTCAGAGCCTTTATATTGTGTTTAATTTGATGCTGATTCAAGACATTAAAGAGTGAAGCTTTATTGCTTTTCACTTCTGTTAAGGAAAACTTAGTGAGCTATGCCAAGATATACCAAGCAGTAAAATTCTTTCATGGCTGCAGTTTTGTCTGCCCATTGTATATGTCTTACTTTTAAAAGATGGGTCTAGGAGAAAAGGTGTTCTTTCCTTGAATATAAAGGAACTTCTATAGTCAGTAAAAACTAATGTTATTTAAAATGTCTGGATTTTCTTTTGATTCTTGTGCACTGAATGCACTGTGAATAAATGGTAATTATGTGACCAAACAAATGCACAAGAAAATGGGTAACATCACAATTAGAAGTAGCAGAATATACATGGTCTGCAGATATGTCAGGGGTTTTTTTGTCTCTCTCTCTGCTGGTTTTGGGGGGTTTGTTGGGGTTTTTTGGGGGTTGTTGTTGTTTGTTGTGGGTTTTCTGTTTTGTTTTGTTGTTTGTTTCTTTTTAAAGTAAAGTCTCCAGGACAAACTTCAAACTAAAACTTTCAAAAAAACTCCAAAAAAACAACAAAATTTTTATTTCATTTTTGGAAGCCAGGCAGCCATATACCTGAGATAATCTGAGCCAGAGCTATTCTTGAGATTAATTAGTAAAATGCCTGTATAGTTCAAAAGGTGATGTGCAGAGGATAAAGGAGTATTTTACCATTCAGGATGGATTATCTAGTAAAAATTGAGAGTCCCAGAGGGTTTCCATATATCACTGCAGGAATTCTGCCTTTGGTTAAGTAGACCTGTTAATCATTAAATCAGTTTCTCTTAGAGATTATTTTTCTCTTAATAATACTTTCCTGTTTATTTTTTTGACTTTATAGAGTTTTTTCAACTAACCTGTTTTCCATGGTAATGTCATTAATTTTTCCAGAGACAAAAAGGTTTATTTTTAAGTCTGGCCAGCAGGGACTACTGGAGTGACAGAAAGCAGAAAAGAAGTAACAGCTGAAATAAAATGTCAGCTTGAACTTGTCACTGATCCCTGTGTTCTAAGGATCTTGCTTTGCAAAGATGGGCTGCTTTTCAAGTGTTTGTTCAACCTCAGATAGTGAGGGACCGTCCTAGCTGAGCCTTACAGCAGGGTAAATTCAGAGCTCTTTTATGCTCATTGGATTTGGGCATTACAGCACCCTAACCACTCTCTACAGTCTCTCCAGTAGTCACTGGTGAGATCTTATGCCAAACAGAAATCCAGTAGTAAAAAAAAGAGGCAAGCCCGCTCTTGCAGTGGTAAATTGGTCTTATTTGGTACAAGAAACTAATTTTCGGACTCAAAAAACCTAGGGCTCAGCATCTTTCAAGTTCAGGTCAGCCACTCCCCAGGGAGAGGAGCCACTACTCAAATACTTTGCCTACACTAGGACTTTTCCCCTTCTCTTTCTGACATTTCCAGCTCTCTAATGTGAGACAGATAGAAGGATTTCAAGTCTCAGGGTAGAGGGATGCTGCTGGTACAAGCACCCCATTCCTTGCCTGAAACCTGCTAACGATGAAGTGTCTGAGATAAACCCTGTCCTCTGCCCTGAGACTGCACACCCAAACAGGCATAGGGAAGCAATCACAGCAAAGGAAATATTCACCACACAGAGGTTTTTTCTGCTACTTTGAGTTCAAATGGGTTAGAACCAGTCCCAGCAGACTCATTGCTTCTCCCCTCTGTATTCTTTCTTAAAAATAAAATGAGATATATTATGGCCTGAGTCAAACTTATGTCGATTCCCATATCAAAGTACTCTTGGATCTTTTTGCTTAGACAATATGTTTACCAGAAGGCTAGCAATAAAAAGGGTTTATCCTGCTGGAACATACCTGCTGAAGTACTGGGGCCCTTGAGAAAAATATGGCTTAGGTATGTAGGGTCTGTAAGTTGAACTCTGTGAGTTCAAGTTGTTTTTATCTTGGACCTACTGGGACTAGAATTGACTAAAATACTGAAAGTTGATCCTATTTTAATTACATTTCATCTCAGGCTATGAATGTTTTTTTTGTTCTCTCACTTTTTAAACTTAGCTTGGTAAATTCCAAGTATAACAGGAACAATTGAGTTGCTATTGTTTTAAATTGCATTCTTTTGTTTTCCTTTCTCTTTGAAGCATCTCTGTTTATGGACAATAAAAACATAATGAAAGAGAAGATGAGAACTACATATTTTGATACAGTATAAAAGAAACAAAAATGATGGAGATAATAAAGGGCAAATATATGTAAACAATATGTATTTTTAATGCATTTAATGAAAAAAAACCCATATAAAAGAGCTAAGTATACTTTAAAGTTTATTCTAATTAAAACAGCCTGCAGAAAAAGGAAAAGTTTCACCATTGGGTACCACTTGTCACACAGGTATCACACTTCTCTTGTCTTCGCCTCTTTCCAACTATTATCTTTTTTCTTTTCTGGAAAAGAATAACGACAAGCTGTGATTATGTTGACTTCATCATGAAGGAAGAGCGGGAACACCAGTGTTTTTGGCTATATTTTTGGGACTTAATGTCTGGGGTCTTAATAAGGCACTGCTTCCTGCAGGCTCATATGTATTTGACATTTCCCTGCTGCAGGTGGCTATATCTTCTGTTTTATGTATATTACCTGTTTCACTGACTGTGACCTTTCTGTCTGTGTGACACTGACCTCTTTCTGCATATGAAAGCACATACATCACATTATATCACATCCCAGAATTATTACTAAGTCTCCTTTAAACAGAATTCCACACCCATTTTTTTTTTTAATGTGAGGTACATGGCCTTTGCTGTCTTTGTCACCTGATATTTTCTGATGCAACAGAACAAAACACTCCTCAATTGCAATCAAAATCTGCAATTAATATTCATGCGGCACTAGAAACCTTTCCAGCATTTACAACCACGGAATTAACCTGTGAGGTCTCCATCAACTCAGCTTGTATGGAAGGCAGAGGTTTGCTGTCACACTTCTGAAGGTTTCAAAGGAGCTCAGTAGCAAAGAAAACTCCTTTTAAATGTATTGGTGAATTCAGAATACAACAGAAGTTTTCCAGCAGTTAGATTCAAACAGCTCATAAAATCTGGAATTTTCTTTAAGCTTCAGAATTAAAATTCCTGCAAAACAATTGGGTGAACTGAAAATATCTAAAAGTTCAGAGAATGAAAATTCTGACATTGTTCATTTGAAATGGATTATCACAGTGGATGGTCCCTGTCAGAAACATCAAGGGTCTAAAAAGGGTCTTTGTTGTTTTGTTGTTTTGTTTGGGTTTTCTGGTTGGTTGTTTCATTGTTTTGTTTTGTGTTTTTTGTTTGGTTTTTTGTTGGTTTGTTTCTTTTTTTTTTTTTAATAATAGTGCTATAGTTCTAAAATCACTGGGAAAAGTAGGTACTTCAGTGCTGAATAATTAAGAAGAGAGAGCAAAGTGTCAGTCCTTTTTTTTCCAGGCTGCATATATTTTTCCTAAGGCAATATCAACATAAAAATTAGGCTATAATTTGATTTATTTGCTACCTGCACATTTTAAATGGAAATTTATCTTAGCACATTCACATGAGGTATAACAATTATGCATGAGAAGGCTTAATTAAAAATTTCAAAGTATGCTGCTTTTCCCAGTGGAAATTGATTAGAGAGGCTTAATCGAACATGTCAGGGTATCTGCACATTCTTCCTGTCTAAGCAGACCTGAGGCTCCCTTTGTGCAGCAAACATAGTCCTTCTCTTTCAATATCCTTAGTGCTTGAAGGGATACATCAGTTTTTGTTATTGTTGCTGCTGTGTAAGTAGCATGGTTCACACTGACCAAACTCAGCTGTAAAGTCTTGCTCTGCTCAGAGCAACTAAAATTAAGAGTGGCAAAGTTTGCTGACTTGGTTAAACAGAAATAATTATTTTATGGGGTTTTTTAACGTAACCTTCTTTTAGTTATGCTCATGAATTTAGGAATACCAATCTCCACTAAGCAGTGAGAGTTTACATGTATGGTTATATGTGTGTATATATATATATATATATACACACACGTATATCAAAAAATTTGGGGATTTATCTTAGTTCATACAGAAGTTGGGCCTATATTTCAGATTTACTAATGAGTCTCTTGACTCTGGGTCACAAAAATGTTAAATCTCTGGGAATGCAGAGGCAAAGGAAAAGAAAAAAAAGACGTATGGAATTCAGGACTCTTAGTAGAGTTTCTATAGTCCACTTGCAAAATTCAAAATTCAGTAAAGTTTTTGAGCTTCAGATAAGGACTCTGGTGAGTCTGGTCCCTCAAAACTAAGCAGTTTTGAGTGGGAGCTAACACAGAAGTATTTGGAAGTAACAGACAAAGGCAGAGGATAGATGAATATTCACTAATCTAACCCATCAGAAAGGGAAATGGATGTCAAGGAGTCAATCATCTGTTTCAGCCAAGCTGACTGATGCTTAATTAGGTACAAGCTGAAAGAAAGTTCCCCTCTACGCTGCCTTGTGAGATCCCACCTGAAGTACTGTGTCCAGCTCTGGGGCCCCCAACACAAGAAAGACATTGACCTGTTGGAATGAGTCCAGAGGAGGGCTACTAAGTTGATCCCAGGGCTGGAACACCTCTTCTGTGAAGATAGTCTGAGAGAGCTGGAGTTGTTCTGACTGGAGAAGAGAGGGCTCTGTAAGGCCTTATAGGAGCCTGCCCATCCCTAAATGGAGGTACAAGAGGGCTGGGGAGGGACTTTTCACAAAGCCATGTAGTGATAGGAGAAGGAGGAATGGTCTTGAGTTGATGGAGAGTAGTTTAGGTAAGATATTAGTAAGAAATTCTTTACTGTGAGAGTGACGAAGTACAGGCACAGGTTGCCCAGAGAAATTGTGGATGTCCTATCCCTGGAGGTGTTGAAGACCAGGCTGGATGGGGCTCTAAGTAACCTGGTCTAGTGAAAGGTTCTCTGCCCATGGCAGAGGGTTTGGAACTAGAAGATTTTTAATCTCTCGTCCAAATCAAACCCTTCTAGGATTCTATGAAGGTCTCAAGAAGACTAATTCTGACTTCAGTGAAAGAGAAGAGTGTGTTTGGCGGAAGCTCAGAACAACCAGCAGGAAGGGAGCTCTTCAGCAAAAAAGACTTTGAAGATCTCAGGGAGTCTCACAGGCAGCATTAAAATTTACAGTACTTTTATATGTGAAAGTATTGTGTCTACATAACTGAGTAGTGAAAATTCTACAGATGTTTAGTGCCAATGTGTGTGTAAATCTGGTCCGAGAGCAGAACGTAGCTTGGTTTGCAGTTTCTGTATAAGATACTGAAGTAGTAATTTCTTAGAGAAAAATTGATGAAACAAGCTAAACCTTCTAGAATAAGTTCTCCTCAGTTACATAAATATGCTGTCAGTGCTTCAAAACATCTGAATCAAAAGCAGCCTAACTTTTGGAAAAAAGTCATGAAACAAGATTTTCACAGAATCCTAACACCAGAGCCCGAGAGGATTTTCTTTATATGGAATAATTCACTCTTGCTGAAACAAGTTTATTTTCCTATCTGACAGATTCTGGCAAATTAGCCCTGCCGCACACCAGCGAAGTTCTTGGTGAGGCTGCTACTGACATCAGAGAGTTGGAATGTGTCTGCAGCACAGCCACTGGGAAGAGTTAGCAGTCATTCCCTGAAAGCAGACAAGGTGTGAGAAACTACTGCACTTCTAATGAGGCCACTTCTATCTTTGTTAAATATATTGTTTATGTTGAAGATGTTTTACGATCATTTAAAGCCAAACCAGAGTGCGAATTCACCTGACATGAGAAAGCACAGCTGGGAAAAAGACTTCCTTCTCAGAAGTTTTTTTCCTTAATTCCTTCATTCTGGGAATTTTAAATGCATTTGTTTATTTGCATAGTACAACTTCCTCATCTAAAGTTTGTTTTAAATCTTTAAGTCATTAACTATGTGTTGAATAAATACTGTAAGGGTAAGAGATAGATAGAGACATCAAGGCCCAAACACCTCTCCAGCTCTGAAGAGGTGAGTAAGAGGCATATCTAGCACCACTTCACACTCTTCTGACACCACTTATCAATAGCAAAACACTGGGACAAATTTCAGTCAGCTTCACAACGTCCCTTTTCCACTGAATACCTTGATGTATGTTCTGCAGAAGGAAAAATTGCAACAAAGTCCAGCTGAAAAATGTGGCAACACTTTCACAGCAAGAGAACACAGGACAGATAATTTTACCACCTAGCCAAACCTGTGAGCCAACCCCTAGGCTGAGGATTGCTAGAATCATCCTTCTTGAGAGGCGGTGGTTTCTGAATGCATTCAAGGATTCACAAATACTTAGTGAGTGGGCAAGGACTGTCTACAAACATGCCACCTGTAACATCATAGATTCTCCATGGTCCTCCTGTATCAACACGCTTTAACTCCTTTTCTTCCCTCTTCAAATACTACTAATAACTTTCTGAAAGCTGTAGCTAAAGCCTTAGATATTACAACAAAAAAATCATAAGCTGCAATTGTTCATGGGTTTCATACGGATCTGTACGTATACTTACCTTTTTCAGAAATGAAAGTAGCAAAGGTATCCACACAAATACATATATTTAAGTCCTGATCTGAACCTCACTTTGATGATCCTGCAAATATATCACAGTACAATAGTACCATTTCATGGAAGGTTATATCTAATAGTTGATATATAGTAGTTTCTTAAGCAGCCTCTCAGGCCAAGTTGTAATTTTATCTGAGAACCTTATTTTTCATTCTTTTCACCTCAACGTGAAATAAGTCAATTTATATGCATAGGAGGTCAAGCAAATCTCTTTGATTTGCTCTCACAAATGTATAGCTGATGTCAAATATACCTGAGAAGAGCCACTTAACTGATAGTTTGAATGCTCCTTTTATGCCCTTAATGTCTTATTTGAATTTTTAAGTGTTGCAAAGAGCAGATACAGCCAAGGTAGTCTAGGAAGCTTCCAGCTCTGTAGGATACTTGTAGATACAGCTGCAAGCTGTTAAACAGCTTAGCTAAAATTGTAGGAAAGGCATAGTCTCTCTAATGACCTCTCAGTTATAAATCTCTGAACTAAAGAGTGATGCTGCTCTTTTAACATCCGTGTGGTCTGTGCATCGGGATTTCTTTCAAGAGGTCCTTAACCCGCTAGGAAGGCACCCTTCCTCTGGATGTTTTCTGCATGAATACTCAGGCAGCTGCAGGCTCCATGCTGCAGTGATCGGACCATGCAGAATTGCTTGTGAGGTAGTTAATTATGTGAATGGTGTTGGAAGATCATTTGTTCTGGAAGAGATGTGCAATATTTGCTGCAAAACCTGGAAGTTCAGCTGTAGATTTCTCAAAAACTATTAATATCTGAACTGAGCTGTGGAGCCAGTGTGACATCAGCATTCAACAACTATGAAGGAAGTCATGAACTTCTTGATAGGGGAGTTCATTTTGTTTTTTCTTCCTTTAGACCCCTCTGAAGACTACATAAAACATGTTAATATAGAAAACCAAAGTTATGCAAAATGTTTACAATGAAACCAAAACCATATTAGAGGCTTGGAATCCAGCATGGGGTTGGTCAATGCTTGCATGCCTTTTGTAAAAACTGCTTTGAGAGAAGTCAGGGTGATATATGGTTTTGAGCTGGAATTATGGGAAGCAGAATTCTTGGCTGAGTTTCACATTGCATGCTCTGAGTTCATTTCAACCTGAGAATTATGCAAAATTGAAAGCATGAAAATTCATATGGATCAATACTGGGAAATTCACTGAAGAACTGTTTCCATGATTCCTTAGAGCTTCAGGGCAAGCATTTGGTGTTGTTTAGTGCACGGAAGCTGTTTGTGATTTTCATTACTAAGGTCTTCAAGAAAACTCTACTTTCATGAATTACTGCAGATCACTTTAAGATAGCTTCTCTACGTTTATTTTCTTCCTACCAACATATTACAGAAATGAAGCATAAACATTGGCTTTGGCCTAAGTATGTATAGCTGATTTATAGGAAATCTAAGATGTAGCTGTATATTTCCAGAGTTGAGGTGCAAACTGTATTTTGAAGTACCTTTTGGAGATCCCCAGAAAATGAAAGCAAAAATGAACCCTCTGATATACAGTCATGTTCAGGACCAGTCTTGAAAAAACCCAAAAAGCTTTAGAGATGTCCATGGGATGAATGGATGGAGTGGGAAAAGACTAGATAATTCTCTGCAAATTCATATGTTGAGTGGAGTGTAGAGTTTCAAGGAGAAAAAGCAAGCATAATACGGAAAACTGATATTCTGTGAAGGAATGAAGAAGACCTAGAATAATTTGGGACCTGGATAGAAACTATCGTGGCATTAGGTTTTGGAAGGCATAGAGTATGTAGGAGGAATAAAAAAAAAAATTTAAAAAAAATTACTTTCAAACCCCAAACACTGTAAAAATAAATTAAAGAACTATGTGTTTTGTGTTTAGTAATGTAGTTGTGTCACCTCAAAAGCTCTTCTCTAGCACTAACCATGTAAGTTTATAAATTTCATTTATAGCTGACCTCAGTACTGCTGCGATCCAGTGAAATTTCCTTAAAAATACCAGAGGCTCCAACTGCTCAATGAATAAAAACTCATTAGTAGAATCATATGCTGTTTACTAGAGAACATTTTCTGGGAGGAAGAATAATGGATACAGGACCAAGGCGTAAGCAACTCTCTCCACCTTTTTCCTCACTTGGAAGTTGACCTGCTAATGAATATCAAGGAGTAGAAAGAAAAGACCAGGAAAGAATATGAGTCTTTTATTGCTTGAAGATGGCAGGCAGAAGAAAGAGAGGAAGCCCAAGTCTGGTCAACACTTTCAAGTTCACAGGAAAATGGAACAGTGGCAGCAAGTCCCATCTGCCTAAAGCAAAAGTGTTAAAATGGCACAGTATGTACAGGTACCATAATGCAAATAACGAGGAATTTACCTTAATGCAAACAGATAAAGATCTACCTGGGCACTGAAAAGAAATAAACAAAAAAAGATTTTTACCTCTTTGGAATTAACTATCAAGCCTGAGTAATTCTGAGTATCACTGCAGGTTCCTGTTTACCCGTTTAACCTAATTTTGTATTTTATTTTGCTTTCAGGTTCCAGATGTAAATATTTGAAAAGTCTGATCATATACTTAGTGAGGGAAAATAAATGTCTCCACAGCCTCATATTTGTTTTGAGTTTTTTTCACACAACCGTTTCTCCATATCCTCAATTGTGTCCAAGGTAATTTTGCAGCACTCTTTTCAGGTCTGCACTACTCTAGCCTGTTGGAGGTTGTTTTATTGCTGATGAATATTTAAGGTAAATATTTTATTTCCTAGCCAGGGCTTTACTAGAAATCTGTAGCAACTAATGAAGGACTCTTACCTTTCAGTAATCAGACTCAGTGTTGCTTAGTACATGAAAATTGTTCAGGAGCAGCAGATAATTTACTGCTTTTGCTTACATTACATCACTGTGGAGGATGTCATTGCCATTATACAGATTGAATGAAGGGGCTTTGGGAATGTAGATAGCTGTAAATCTGAGTTCTGACATTAAATTCATATAAGCATAGTTTAAAATACCTCTCTCTGTCAATAAAACAAGGTAGGGAGCTTTTGCTAGAGTAGGTATAACAAGAGTAGGTGTTCGTGATGCAGGAGAACAAGGAGACAGTATTTTAAAATGAATGTATCTCAAGTTCCTTACAAGAGTCTCATATAGTGTAATGAGCATAAGCACTGCAGATAATAATTTTATTTTTGCCCTTAAAAACGCCCCAAGCAATCAAACTGGTCAAAGTTCTAGCATATGTAAGGCTGAAATCAGAATGTGCATGCATTTTAATTGAATTGATGAACCATTATACTGGGAATCTGGAGATAATAATAAAGGGGAATATCAGTGGATATTAATGGTTTGAGTTAAATATACTGAGAAACTGGGAGTCTTTTGGCCTGAAGTCATTCGTAGCTTTCCAGCCCAAGCAGTAATAACAAAAAAAGGTGTCTTTCCTTTTTCTTATTAAATCTATCTATTGTAAATATCACCTAGCAGCTGTAGAGCCCACTTTATCAGGAAAAGTACTTGAGTTCAGATAAAGTTTGTTATCTCTACTGAACTGACCACCCTGTTAGATAGCAACAAAGCCATGTGCTTGCATAACTCAGAAAATATCTACTTCAACATATAATCCCTCTGGCCTTTCCACTACAACTTTAGATCAGCAAATCTGTTTTCCAGTGAAACAACATCCCAAAACTAACTGAATTTACGCTCTGGCTGCAGCATCCCATACCCAGCAACTGTGAACTTGCCAGGCAACCTCGCTCACAGTCCTTAAACTGCAGCAGGTTGTGTCTCAGCTACCTGCCTTGCACTGCTCTTTTATTTCTCTGATAACAAAACCTGGAGTGGAGAGCTTCTGCAAGAGTGTCAGTCAAAACTAGATAAAAAGTGATCTGTTCTGAGCAAGGTGGCTGGCAACCTTGCTGGTCAGATTTGCAGTCTATCTCGGTACTGGCCATGTAACAGGGGTTTCTGAAAGGTGCAAAATGCAAGAAAAATTTTCAGGATATAGGGGAAAAGGTCTGTAGATGCCTGATCAGAAAGCCTGTGTAATGGAAAAATTCCTTAAAGGGTCTGAGTTCTCAGAGGTCTGATCTCTTCCACTCTCCATTTCAGCACACAGATTTCTGAAGGTTGCAGCTCCTCATAACTAAGAACTGGTGGCTTGTGGTTTTCATAAGGTCTCTCTGTTTTGTAATCTTTTTTGGAGCTAATGTTTGGTAAAGTTCATTATTTGATTCATATTTCTTATCCGTCATCTTATATTTCACCACTAAAAAATGTCTATAACCCACCCCACCAAATAAAAAGTCAAACCAACCAACCAAAAAACCCCCCACAACATAAAAAACAGGAAATAAAGGCAGGTATTAAAGGCAGGCAGTAAAGTAAACTAGAGAAGAAAAGAGAAAAAATGTTACCTTTAATAGTATCTACTCAGAACAGGCCAAAACTCTCTACACAGTACTTTTTTCCTATTTGCCCTTGTCTTCATGGCATGGTTGAGGAAGAATGGTGTCTCTAATCACCAAATTTTCATACCACTTTATATCAGAGAGAATTATGTATTCTTTCTTTTTTTCAGTATGAGAACTCAACATACAAATGCCTGGATTCCTCACTGACTGCATCAGTACATGAAGACAGGCACGTCTTTTTCAAAAACAACCTCTCCAAGTATATTTGAGTATAAAAGATAAAAATGAGTTATTTTACAAACTGAGAAAAATTTTACTTAGAGGCTGGTGTTCTCCTAAATTCCACAGTAAATTCCGTAACAAAATTTAGTGTCATAGTATTTCTCAAAAATACTGTCATGTCAGGAGAGCTCGGAAAGGACAGAAACCTTAGGCATTTTAGGGTTAAAAAGGGTTGGCAGAATTGAAGTGAATCATAGACAAAGGGGCCAAATGTTTTTCAGACATGTCAGCACGTAACTGATGAACACTTAATCCTTCAGTAACAGGTTAACCTGCTGCTCTGTTCTAGCCATGAGAAATGTCACCATGAGGAGTTCCCTCACTTGTCATTTGGATTCTGTCAACCTGCTCTAACAAATTTGCTTCAAAGCCCCAGCTAGTTTACATGCTGAAGCACTAAACCAGCTAATTTTCACTCTCTGCAGCAAATATTTTATTCCCAAATCATTCTTCCCTTATCACTTCTCTTTGTCAAAAGCTTTCCCAGACACTGATGGCTAGTGGGAAAATTTTGCATTGGGAAAACTACTAATGGGTGAATGAGGGAGAAGAGTCAGATTTGAAAAAACAAATATCTTTTGTAGTTTAATATTTTGGATTCGGGCACTAGTTATTTGTGTTACACTTACTGTCGTAGTTTTTCATTAAACTAGAATGCAGTTCAGGTGGTTGTGTACTATGCTACATCTTCAGATGAGTGTTTTAACCTTTCAGATAACATCACATAAAACAGTGGTTAAGCTACTCATCTGAGAGGTGAGAAACTGCGATGGTGTAGAAGCCCAGAAGATAAGGGGCTAATGTTTATGTCTCAAACACTGATAGCCAGATAGCTGTGGAGCCAACCAAGGATTGTTGGTAATAACAGCCAAGGATTGTTGGTAATAACAGCCAAAAATTGTTTGTAATAACCCAACGTGAGAAAGAACAGGATGTAGCTGGAGAAAGGGGCTGTACAGAGGTAGGGCAGCACTTTTCTGGGACAAATGTCCTTGTTCTAGTTCCTGGACATAAGCACAAAACAGGACAGTGTTGTATAGTACAAGAATAATATTGAGAAGCCGGCATGGACTGTACAGGTGGGAATCAAGACCACCAAGGCTCCCTGAAGCCCCCTGACCCATTTCCAGAAAGGTCTAGAAGAACGAACTGCTAAAGCTAGTTTGTGTAGGAAGCAAGAAACCTAGCTATAAGGTGGGAAAACCATACCTATAAAAAAATACATGAAGCCAAGTCATGCAGGCATCCCCAGCTGGACTGACACTGGAGTCAGGACAGGTGATCTCTCTTCCTGCTTTTTTCCTTTCTTTTTCTCTCATAATCTTTAATTAATCTCTCTTTTTTTCTCCCTTTCACCCTATCCTCCTGCCCAAAACCTGCTGTCACACGCTTATACTAGAAGGTCAGGGACTAACATGCCAATTTCCATGCCAAGTGTGTAATTTACTAATAAAAGTTTGCAAGCTCTTGCAGACCTTCTGACACTTGTCATTGTTTTTGACCACGAGTATCTACAAATCTTGGGTTCTCCCTTCCCTTAAGAGTAGGACATCACAGAAAGAAGGTAAAGAGCACACCTTCTAAACGGTCTGCCTGACTCCTGAAGGAATAGGATGCCCAAACTGTTGGCCTGTGCTTCCCTTAATTTTGAATGGACCAAGCATGTACTTGTTTACCTTCAATTTGCTGGTGGGAAACACGAAGATGACAAAAAGTGTTCCCCCAAATCTTTGGTGAATCGCTGCTGTGTTGCAAACAACCCAGAGCTGACTTGAGTCACCAAAACAATGATGAAGTACAGCTGTCATAGCAGTGGAGTATAGCTCTTGTTTTTCCATTCAAACCATAGACCCAAATGCTGGAGGAGGTATTTCTTGAGGAGACTTCAGATCAGGCACTGCAGCATGTTGGCATACCCAGCAATCAGCTACTGTCATAGTGGAAGGGGGTGCGGGACACAACTGTGTGTGCTGCACTGACAATCCCTGTGAGAAAAGGCAGATTCATAAACATCAATGACCAGCCTTCTGAAGAACATGTTCATTTTTACTTTAACCTGGAAGGCATGGCTTATGTTTGACTTATGGATATTCCATGGCAACATAGTTGCACAACCTAGAAGAATTTGGAATTTCATTTTTCAGTGGCAGATAATTAACTACCAAGAAGCTTTCTATATGATCAAACTTTTTTTTACAAGACCAAAGTCCTCTGTACTATAGAGAGTTAAATGATTCCACAGTACTGGGTTTTTTTGTGGGCTGTTTCTTTTTCCATAAGAGATGTTGTTTCTCAAGTCTGTGAATTTTTGTCTAAAACTCCCCATCCCCTGCTGATCTCCTTTCTGTTTTTTGCCAACTGTCTGCTTGGATCCCAACCTCCAGCTGAGAGATGGAGGCACTTCAAGGATGGGCAGAGCAACTATTTTGAGAATATTATTTGTAAATTGCTCCGAGATGGCAGGCGCTATATAAATATAAGATATAATTTCTATCAAACTGTCATTCAGCATCCTCCTCCATTTATTTCTCTTGGAAATAAGATGGAAATAACATTCACCATAAAAACTGGTCAATAACATCTACTGAAATAGCTGGTATCCTGACTTGTTTGATAGAAGTGTGTTCTTAGATGAAGCTTGACAAATGAAAATGATGGTGAACACTGCCTAAGTTTCTGAACATATAGTTTAGTCATCTTTTGCCAAAAGATTTTCTGAGTCCCTGCCTCATGTCTTCCTGGTCATCAAGAGCTCCTGATTGTATTAAAACAACACTGTGGTAATGCCTACATAGCTTAGGCAATATATTCAGTTCTACTCATGCAGTCACGTGAATATTCAAACGTGTGTAGAGACCTTGTGTGTGTGGGTTGTGGGGAAAGAGGGTTTGGCTGAATTAAGAGAGAAGTCATTATTATGCCAGATGTTTCTTTCTGGAAGGAATGAAGGAGGAGGTAATGTCTTGAGTAAGTACAGGGCAAGCCAGTGCTACATATATGAACCTCCAGAAGCTCAGTAGGAACAGGGTAGGGAAGGCAGCGTGCACAATGTGTTAAAAGCATCTGTTTCTCTCATTAAAAATAAAAGTGTTCTATATATTCATTATTAACTAGGTTCCTTTCGGATAACTTCTGAGAGTGTCCACTGGAAAGATGTGTGTGTGTGTATGTGTTGGTTTTCCTGTAGGAAGACTGAGTCTTCCTATGGTAAGAAGCACAACAAATAAAGCATTTCTTTCCAGAAAATATCTCATCCCAGCCAAAATCTGCATAGGGAGCTGAAGGGTAGAAGAGATGGAGGGAAGATTTCAATTTGGGACTTGGTTGATCTAAGTTCACCTGTTTTAATCCTAAAGATGAACTGTCTATACAATTCATCTGTTGCTGAATGGGGTCTGTTACGAATCCAGACTTGGCTAGTAAAATCTCTGCAATAAAAACATGTCTTTGATGTCCAGCCCAGTATATAAAAACCAAAAGTATGCTGTTACCAAGGTGAATGGGTGAATGGTTTGGGTTAACATCTGAGCAGTTACAAATGTCACAAGCTTGGAGAGATTTAAAAAACCAATTGAAACATTCACTGAAGCCAGGTTTCTGGTTTAAATTTAAAATAAATGAAAATATCTAATATATTTTATGGAGTTGTCAGGCATGAAATTGCATCTTTGAGTGTCTGAAAAGCACTGAGAATTTAATACATGTATTTTAGGTAATGACATACAAATAAAAGAGATAGCAAATGATTCATGATACAGTATACTAAATACCAGACTATGCAGCAGGGTCTATATATGTCTGAAGATAGCATGTGGCAAGATTATGATACCGTTCTTCCTCCTGGTAAGTGCATAGTAAGAGAAAAACTACACCTGGCAGGCTTTACCCTCATATGAGAGAATGCTTTAAAAAAAAAAAAAAGAAAAAAGACAAAGAAAAAAAAAAGATAGTCACAAGCTTTAACCTAGAGAAAAAAATCAGTGACCGTAGTTCTTATTTTATGGGATAAACACCCTTTCTAGGAGAAATTACAGATTCTTGCTTTTGTTTTTTTCTATTCATGAAGGAAAGCAAAACATGGCTGGACATGGCTATCCCCTGTGTCTTCTAGAAGCTCAGTACATGTCCTGTCTATCCTGTCTGTATGCTTCATTACTTTGAAGAAGAAGGCATGAGATTTGGAGGGAAGCTGAACATAGTACTTTGAAGAGGGAGGTGGGAGAGGGAAAATAAAAGAAGAAAAAGGAGTAGCAGCAGCACATTCCTGAAGGGTGCAGCTGTTTCTATCAAATCTGTATTCACAGGGACCATAAAATTGCAAGCCATAAATTAATATATATACTTCATATTTTTCTGCATGAGGAGAAAACTGTTTTTCTTGCATGATTTTTGGTATCAATAGAGTTTTCCAATAACAGTTTCTCCTGCTTAAAACTCTGTGAGAAAATACTAATGGTATAACTAATTATAAAATGATAATTAATTATCATGTACGCTTTGCTTCATGACCCATACATGCTTCATGGCCCATTCATACAGCCCAATGACTTCAACTGGGCAATATGTTTCAGACATAACTTCTTTTGCACAGAAATGTAGAATAAGGAAAGAAAACCAACTTAATAATTCAATACTGTCAAACAAAGGTCAGGTAAAGAAAAACTGCACCAGAAAAGTTCAGTAAAGCTTAGAGAAATCTTTCTTTTGCAATATCTGAATTTTTCATGAAATGTCAGTGGCTGTAGCAGGAAGCCATGTGTGAGTAGTAAGACCACTTGGATAGCAATATTTCCATCTAGAAAAACAAAATCAAAAGGAATGTTTTGTGGTGCTAGTAGGAGGAATATGAGGAAACCTCAATATCTTATCCCTTCATGAGGGTTTAATTTTGCTAGCTTTGTGCAATTCTGAAATCTAGTATATATCTCTATAAGTTGCAGCAGCTAAGAGAAGGGTATACCAAACCATAACAGAAAATGGAAATAGACTGCTTTGAGTATGAATGTGAGCCAGCATCTGAGAAGACAGAGAAGTGAAGAGTTTGTGGATTGAGGCAAATTAAAATCAAGTCCTCAGCATTATGAGTCTTTGTCCCCCTCTGGTGACTACAAAGCTGCAGAGGTCTGTGAAGAATTTAGGCTGAAAAGAAATGTGGTTCTTGTTGTTGCAGTTCTGTCCATTTTGTTTTAAGTCCAAACAGGTGCAATTAATCCTGGACTATTCTTGCTGCTTCACTGCTAAGAAGACATACAAGAATGTCCTATTTCATGAATTATACCTGATAAACCTAGTCACAGACCATTTCTGGCTGTGAATTGTCTTTTGTGCCTTACGGGTCTTAATGGAGGTGGAGGCAGGCTGAATCCTTTTCATGTGGCTAAATTATTTGCTCCAAATGGCCTTTTTCATGGATTATGAGGGTAGTGGATATTGGGATTTCAGTCATAGAGTTGCTTTTTTTCCAAGACAGCTGTGTCTGTGTCATGCTCACTCCTGTGTGCTTGTGGGGTGCAGAGTGGAATGGCATTTTGTGCCTGCTCATATTATGATTCAGAAGGAGGGTGATAGGTGTCAGATCTTTTCCATGGTGTAATTCTACTTTATCCCTTTACTGGAACCCCAGTTATTCTTAGCTGCTTATTAAAAGCTAACTAAAAAGTGCAGGAAATTGGTATGTTAATTCATAAAAGTACAGATCTACCAGAGTAAGCATGAATAAGGGATAGCCACAGTGAAATAAAGGGATATCTGATATCTGTACTCTATTGGCCATTGCATTGTTTTAGTCACCAAGGTATTTTAAAAATTGCAGAGACAGAAAGTGCTTCAGAAAAACTAACACCCAAAGGAAGTACAGAAAATCCTTCAGAAAAAGAAACAACAAAAGAAAGCACAGTAAGCCAAAAATGGTAAGAAAAGCTGAGGACAGATGTGATTCTGAGTATCTTCCTTCCCCTCCCTACTGTGCTCTTTTATATAATATAAAAATGAATGGTTGGACAAATCATTCTTGGTCAGAAGAGGTAAGGGTTGTAATCACCCCTTTCTCCCCAGTACCACCATCTAACCAGAGGCCTTGTTTGGGAAAAGTATAGATGTGGAGGGTACTTCCTTGGCCTTGTGAGCTTTGGTACTTCGGCGTAAGGAAGGAATTTCTTCTTTTCCTTGAAGGAACTATATCTTGGGCACATGCATCAGAAGTGGCTATTATGAACCTGTTTCCCTTAGGAATCTAAGCTGAAAAATCCATTGCAGATGGTATTCCAGAAGACACCATCTGAATTAGAAGGTGATTTTCCACAAGTTGGTGTTACACTAGTCAGCAAATACCGTCTGGATCTCAAACACTAACCCCAGATACTGGTTGGAAACTTTCTTAATCTGCTTCTTTACTGCTTAAACTGAATTGCCAGAGTGATACATAATTGCATGGTTTTATTACAATGTCTTCCCTCTGTGAATATTTATACAGAACTCATCCTTCAAAGAGTCAGTCTTTGCATCCATTTGTCTCAGTATAACCACGCTAAAGCAGTTTTAGGACCTGATGTTCCTTCAAAATGTTGAGTACACTAGGTCTAGTTAAAAGCACATGAAAGTCAAAATGAATCCATGAATTTAGTGGACTCTGGAAAACATTTCTTTTGTCCACCATCCTAGGGTAAGAGTTGCTTTGTTTAAAATATATAAACTTTTCTGGTGGTGTTTTGCTTATTTTTATGTATTATCACACCACTATTGAGACCACCTACACTACCAGCCATGTGTGTGCCATGCACAGTGCAATCAGATAAATGGGCCCATGCCTGAAACTAAAACTACGATTTTGGAAAATAGTAGTGTAGATCCTAGCACATGTCACAGAGAGGAATACAAAGTGCAAACGCTTAGCACTTTTGTCATGTTCACTAAGTCATTGACTTGGAAAAAATACAAACTAGAAAAGACTACTGTATCGTTGCTAATGTATCAAGAGGTCTACCTATTTTTCTCATTGAGCTTAATAGGAGGCAGAATTGTACTTTCTGCAGAGCTCTGCAGTGCTGCTGCAGGTCTGTTTGCCTGTCTGTATAAGACAGCTGTAGTTTTGAAATGACTGAAATCCCCCCAACACCTAATTTCAAAGCATCTAAATACAGAGAAAAGTGAGAAGTGATAATGTCAAGATCCTTATGTCTAATTACTAAGTCTAAGAATGCCTTTCAGATGTTCAATTTGTGAATGGTCAGGAAGGGTTAAATCTTCAGGAATGTTAGAATGATATATCTCTGCACACTCTTTGTGACAGCTTTCCTTTTATTTATGGTAATTGGAAAGTAATGGTATTCTGTCAGGTCACCTGTGAAACATCTGGCTTCAGTTTTGGTAAAGGAGTGCATCAAAGGAGTTAAAATTTATTTGACTATGTTTGGCACGGGTCAGAAAACATTTGGCTGTCAATACACCAGGTAGATTTATGGTTATGCATGGACAGAAGGAAAGAATAGAACAGATTTTAGAGAAATAACAATGCTCTTTTCCTTTGATAAATCTACCGGATTTTCATTTTTGTTCAAGTCAGCTTCCAGAAACAGATGCAAAATGCATCTGGTTTTGATGGCACATTACTGAGTAATATGAACAGTGAAAAAATACCCAAAAGTCTGCTCTTCTGTCACCAGAGGGTCAATTTTTGTTTTAATCATCCTCCATACAGTAGATTAATTAAAAATATTTCATGTCAATGCAAGGCCTGAGCTTGAAGTTATGCATTAGCCAAACTACTTTCTGAGTACAGTTGTAACTTACTCTAAGTGTAAACAGCATTACAGAATCACAGAATGGTTGAAGGTTGAAGGGACCTGTGGAGGTTACCCGAACCCAACTCTCCTGCTCAAGTAGGGTCATCTAGAGCTGGTTGCTCAGGACCAGGTCCAGGTAATATTTTATATCTTCAAGGATGGAGACTCCACAAGACCTCTGGGTAACCTGTTCAATTGTGTCACCCTCGCCTACAGAAGTGTTTTCTGATGTACAAATGAAGCCTTTTGTGTTTCAGTTTGTGCCCATTGCCATTTTTCCTGTCACAGGACACCATTGGAAAGAACCTGTCTCCATCTTCACTGTCCCTGAGGGTATTTAATTCATTGATGAGATGTCTTTGAATGGTCTCTTTTCCAGGCTAAACTCCCAGATTTCTCAGCATTTCCTTATACAAGACATGCTGCAGTCACTTCACCAGTTTAGTAGTTCTCTGATGGACTTTACCCAGTATGTCCATGACTCTTTTGTACTGAAAAACCCAGAAATGGACTCAAAACTCCAGATGTGACCTCACCAGTGCTGATTACTCAGAGAACACTTGACTTACTGATAATAGCCTTGTTGATGCAGCCCAGGATACCCTTGCTGCAAGAACATGTTGCTGACTCATGTACCACTGGAGCATTTTTGGAATAGGCATCAGATTCCCTACTTTGTCCAGTTTTCTACATTTTCTTCTGTACTTTTTCAGAGTAAATTCAGCTAAGAACTCTTTTATGTGTTTATCTTAGTATGTTTATTCCAGGTGAAAGACTTCCATTCTGCTATATCAAATAATAGGGGATTCCTTCTACAGGAAATACACAATACTTTACTTCTTTTCCATTTCTACTTTATGCTCAGGGCTCTACTGTACTGAGTTTTCAGCAGTACCTTCACAATGACACACATACATATGCTACAGACTTATCATGACACAGGTGACAAATAGTGTTTCTAATCTGCTTCCTCATTAGTGCAGACTGTTTTGAGTGTTTGCAAGCAAGAAGATATTGATAGGAAGAGATCTGAGATCAAATGAATGTGGAAGGCATCACTATTCTCCTGACAAAAATAATTTAGCAGGTATTTCCCTTTAGTGCATCTGCATCTCTAGAGTCACAAATACGAAGAATCATAAAGGTATTTTGAATCTAGGAATCATTCCATGAAGTGACATTTTCTGTGTTGTATCAGAAAGCAAGAAAGATGACTGTTCAGAACCATCCTTACTTTAAAAAATATGTTTACCAATGTGAGTGTAAGGGCAAGGAGTGGCAGGCAAGGCTGCAGCACTGTCCATGATGGAGTCTGTTTGGAGCACATCTGCTGATCAGAGGGAGAGTGGGAGGACAGAGCCGGTGTGGAAGGTGCTGGAGTCTGTGCTAGATGTGTTTGCCACTAGAGGACTATGAGGTAACGCTGGCAACAGGTACCTGCTTCAGAGAGGACATCTCTGCACACCGGTGCGTGGCTGGCCGCAGGAATAGTCACCTTGACCCTCTGGAGGCCTGCACATACACAGGATGAGCAGCACTCTGTGGTTATGCAGAAGCATGTGTAGAGGTTTTGCTCCCTCTGCAAGTGGGACCATCCTGAAACAATGCAATCTTACCAACAGCTCTAACAGCCATGGAATGTGAGACATGATGGAAGATTTCAGCCTAAAATGCAAAAAAATTGCTCTAACATGTTCAAAATCCTTTTGCTTTTTCTGTGCATGTGAGCACTGAATTTTAAGAAAATTTTAGGCTTACTGATGGTTTATGAGAGATTATTTTGGAACTCATTACTTCAGTATTGTCTGAAGGCAGTCAAAATTTAGCAGCTAAGACAAAGTTGTCCCGATGGTAATTTCATTTGTGCCATCTCAAGCTCTAGGCTTGTGTTGAGGCTCAAAGTATGAATTTGGTACTCCATGGGAACTGTTGGTCTCATTTCATCAAGTGCACTGACAAACTCGGCCCATGAAAACTAACTCAATATTTCATGGACTTGTTTGAACACTAGTTTGAAGACCAGTTTACAGCAACAGAAAGCAGACAAAACTTCAGAGATGTTTGACAGAAAATTTAAAGCAAGGAACTTGGAACCTTGAAATAGGTAATGGGACAAGACTACTGGAATTGTTAGTTTTCTCAGTAAGTACATACCAATAATATTTTCATTCAATATTTTCACTTGTTTTTAATAAAATGTAGAGGATTAAGCAGAAGCCTCCATTCTTGTACACCGTGAAGGCATATACCACATAGGCAAATCCTACAAAGTTAGATTGGAGAAAAAGCCAGGAAAAAAGGTATGAAGGGTCCAATAAAAAAAGGATTGATAAATGGAAACCTCAGACCCAAACTTATTAAGGAGTTCGGATGAGGATCTTCAGACTTATGACTTCAGAGAACTATAATATTTAGAGGTGTGAAACACAGTTTTGTGTTTTCTAGGATAAATGCATAGGGGATTGATTGAGGGTAGCTCTAGGCAAAGCAGAAATTACACTAAGAATATTTCATGGGGGCCAAACCCACAACTTTACAACCTGCAAAGGGAAGCATAAGACTTCCTAAACACCCTGGCTAGAAATAACTGTAGCTGGAAACATAAGCTGATGAACAGGTTTTTTGCATTAAATCTTAAGCTATTTGGAAGAGGGTGGTATGGGAATTAAGGCTAGAAAAATTCCCCTAAGGGAAAACATTGATGGAAGAAAAGACAATACTACAATTACTTGAAATAAGAGGAAAGTAACAGTATTCAAAAGTGGAATTCTTTCCTTGAAAGGAATCTGCTTTGGTCAGAGGGTGATGGAAAGGGCTGTAGCTGGAGGGAAAGAGGTGGTGGCAGGGCGAGAGGGGCTGAAAGAAGAGAGAAGCATCTCGACACCTGGCCAGTCTAGTAAGAAATAGTGCCAGAGGGTACTATTTTCTCTGGGTTTAGCTTCAGTGTAGTCTGTGTTGGAACAGATTTATATTTTACCTGCTAGCCATTGGTTAACACTTGTGCTATGTTTCTGGATCATAGGAAGAGAATTTAACTCATTTTGTATTAGAAACATGTCTTGTATCCACCCTTCCACAGGATGGACTAGACCACGTGATCCTTAACTCATCTCACAGCCAGTCTTTCTAGGATCATGGGATGGCTTTTTGTTGGAAAAGACCTCAGAAGGTCTCTAGTGCAAACTCCTTCTCAAAACATGGTCAGGTCTCAAGTCAGATCAGATTGCTTCAGATCTTGACAGCTGCCAGTCAGCTCTAGGAAATATCTGAGGATGGAGAGACAAGATAGTACAATCTTTCTGGGCAGGCTACTCCATTTTGACCACTGCAATGGTATAATTTTTTTTCTTTAAATCTAGTCTGAATCTTCTTTCAGTTTATGTCTGTTTTTTCTGTTCTTCCACCATACACTGGTGGCTACATCTTGTTGATGATCCTTGTGGGATCCTGCTGTTATATCCCCCACAAGCCACCAAAATCCAAAGATGAGATAACACTATCAGTACCCTACCCTCACCATGTTACAGCACCTAAAGGCTAAAGGGCACTGCTATCTGCAGTGTAACTTTCTTCATCAGAGCAAGAACTTCCTGAAATGGAATCATAGAGAAAGTTATGCAAAAACAGCCAGATATTTGCTTGTTTTTCCAGACTCTGGTTACTCTTCCAGACTTTCATGGTGCCAAAAATAAAATATCACAAGAACTTTTGAAATTTCTGCTCTTTCCCCTTTTTTTCCACTAGCATCTCAGCATTAACATGAAACTTGCTCTGTAAATGAGGAATATATACTGTAATAAAATTTGACAAAGTAGTTTTTTTAAGGCTTTCTGAGCCTTTTAAAAAAAATTATTCAAAATGGCTAATAGTGCCCATCAAAGATGATTTGAAGAGGTGAACGAAACAGAACCAGCACTAGGTTTAGCAATTATTCCTACAAGAAGATTCTCAGAGAGACATTGTATCTTTTTTTCCAGGCTTTTAGCACCTACAGAAAATTTCAAAGTCACTTGTCAAGTTTATTAGTGCTTTGAACATTCTTTTAAACCAAAACCAGAAAACTTCTGTTAAATTTTATCAGGAATATATTTTGCCAATAAAATCTGTACTGAAAAAGATAAAATATCAAGTCTCAAGTCTTGGGAAACTATATGAAGATGTTTACAGAAGGTTCAGCACAGACTTATTCAAACAAAAAAAACAGTTTGAAGCAAATAAGTCTTACATACAAATCTTTATCCATAAATTCACACTTTAATAGCCTTTTCAGAATGGTAAAAAATGAAAGTATACACTAGGGTTCCTAAAGGACTCCTTAGAAAAGAGAGACCGGCAGGCTCAGAAAAATTTGAATTCCCAGCTCCTAGGCCAAAACTCCTATCTAATATAAATAGGAAGAAAATTCCAGCTAAAGCCAATCTGAACTGTAAGATGAAACAGGCAGGGACCCAAGTTCCATCAGGCATTCAATGTTCTTTAAAAAGAAAAAAATAAGAGAGAAAAAAAACACCACCAAAAATGCCCAAACCTCCTCAACTTCTTTGTAGCAAAGGTATTTCAATTCCTGCCAAAAATGTTTAAACTTTCCTAGATCCCATCTGAGAGACAAGGACAGAACATAAGGCAAGGACAGAACCTGGTCAGGATCTCTAAAGTTATTCACTGCCTTGTAGTCTGTTTCACTGATAAATTTGAATGTAAGCTGCTGGCAAGCCAAGTGGAAAAACTATGTCCTAGGCTGATAAATACCTAAAATGCAGGGCCTATCTCAGACTGCACAGATGAACTGATTCCAACCATTCTTATGAAAGCAGAGAGGAAAACAATGTTTTCTAACCATAAAACAAAACAGGAAAAAAATTCTCTGATGTTGGAGAAAAACAAGGTCAGCTTTTCTAAAGAACAGATTTTTGGGGAAAGGGTTTGTTTTTTTTTTTTAAGTCTCCACCTTACTGTACTGACATATAAGACAGGATAAAAACAACTACTGTCAAGATCATACTTGTGTTTAAATATTTGCAAGGTCATTAGACATTTTGAAGTTCAAGGGAGTTCACTGAATGGAAGATATTCAAGGAATAACGTGCTAGATCTCCATCATTAGAATAGTTAGAAGAGGGGCTACAGATATATTTAATTATTATTACGGAAATATTAGGTAATATGTTCTTCAGATTTTTTTTTCTAAGCCCAGACTGACAAAGCAAAATACTGAAGTCACAAATAGTCTTTCCATGAAATCTACAATAGCGTGAACAATACATATGCTGTATATAAATGCATATTTGCTTGATTACTTTGGTAATTTATCATTTTATATGTAGTTATGCAAATTTTCATTAGATATGCACATACATGTGAGTCTAAACTCATTGTTTCTTTCTGGCAGAAAGTTAAAAAAAAAAATCTCTGAATAAGAAACACTAGTATTTTATCTGCCACTCATGATGCAATGCACATGAGCCTCTGGTAAGATGACAAACCCTCACATTTGGTGTAGGTACTTTATATTTTTCATAATAATTACTTGAATACACTTGACTGATGCTTTGCTGACTGGCAGAAAATACAATAATATCTCCTAGAAAAAGAGTGAGAATTCACTAATGTGGATACTCTCATCAGAGATGAGTTTTTTTCTTCTATTGTCTTTTTATTCTCTCTGAAATAACCCTAGCACTCTCTGGTGCAATTCAGATTGAGGTAAGGATATTGTCAAAAGCAATTGCACAGCTCCACTGTGTACAGCTGGGGAAACATTCCTGCTGTGTGGGGAGTACAGTGACAGCACTGGGGCATACCCAATCTTTATTCTTCATGCTCTGTTCCTGCCTTGTCCCATACAACTGATCTGCATGGGAGTGCAAGGTGGATTTGCGGATGTAGAGTGTCAGGAGCCGTACCTTCCGCTTGAGCGGAGCTCAGTGTGCTCACACGGCAGCTCCCTGACTACAGAGACCCCACTGGTTGGGGCTGTGGGGTGTTGAGAAGCTCTGATGGAGGGGATGCCACAGCCGGGTCTGAGCCTTTTACTGGATAAGTGGTTTGAATCCCACTGAAATAACTGTCTCCAGGGGCAAAAAGAATGTGTGCTAACAACAAACCAAAAGCCCTGAGTGTGTTTAGTCCTGCTCCTGCTTTCAAGTCACTGTTGTTGTCTCATCCATCACAGACACCCCTTTCTTCTGGATCAAGTCTCTGCCTTCAGCTCTTTCAACTCATTAGTGAACCATTCAATGTGTCTTCATATTATGATGCCAGTATTTATTACTCCAATATGGGAAAAATCATGCATGAGAGAAAGAAAAGAACAAGATTATAAATACATTTTCTTAGCTTTTTGCACTTAGACTGTCAAAAAGATTCATAACTAAGCAGTATAACAGTAGGATAATTAAAAAGCCATTCTTTTGGAATGTCTTCAGAAGTCCCTGTTTTTGGCATACTGCTAAAATAAAAGTCAGCATGAAAGTTACAAAAGATTCTATTTTTATTTTCCAGTGATTTTCCCCCCTGCTATCCTGACTCAGATTTCTTTCTTCTTTATGTGCAAAACTGAAGTAAATGAAGCACACATCAAAATACTTCAGCTAAGAGAGGAATCATTGAAAGGATCATTGCTTTAACACGGATCACTGACTTTCCTTCCATATTTTCTACAATCACCTTCATTTTTCTTCTGAAGCTAGATGCACCCAGGCAAAACTTAAATAATAAATAAAATTTTAAAATAGTTCTTGTCCCTGCCACTTACATATGATTAAGGCTGTATTATTTCTCTACCATTTTGAACAAAATTTTGATTTATTTTTCATTACATTTATGCTTTAAATAGATTTTCTGGACTCATCTGATGACTCATTTCTGGTTTTATCCAACTTATACCCAGCTCACCTCTTAGAACAGCCTGTGGTCTGACCATTTTCAGCTCTGGCCTTTTATCACAAAAGCCAGATTGAGGAGTTAAATAGGGTTATTGATTGCCACTTTAGCTGTCTGAACAAAATTAAAGTAGCTCAAGGCCTGGAAGCTTCTTTCAGTTTAGGAAGGTGGCTGTGTTCAAATAGCCTCATATTTCCCTTGACATTCTACAACCTCTCAGCTGAATTTTAAGCAAATGTGTTGTGATTATCCTCTTATTTGTTTACTACCCTTTCTGAGGAGTTGAGCTTTCCTCAGTGTTAGAAGTTTAAAACAGGTCACTGAATATAAATATAGATTTGGTTTTTAGTACTCAGATCAGCTCTGACTTTGGCCTACATCTGAAACATCATTAAAAGAATGTGGATGCAGATTCATGACATTTACAGGGCTGGATGTTATGGTATGCTCCCAGTTTATGGCCTCCATGTATGACGCTTCACAAACATCTTTAGTGAAATTCTATCTTCACTCATGATAATGTCAAAATTCCTGTGGATGTCAGTGGAGCCAGGCTGTCACTGCTCAGCTCTTTCAGGGGCTTGTTGGTAGGTTTACAGCCCTTCTCTGCACTGTAGAATTTTTGTTTTCGTGGTTGTGTTGGTAAAATCCCTAAGTGCAACTACCGGGTACATGCAGTGTTTGCTGACTGGAAAAGTGTTTTGTAGGTGTACTTAAACTACTTTCTTGAAAGTCGCAACCAAAACTAACTAGAACTCCCTTCTGGCAACATGACGATGTTCATGTCAATAATTTTGCTGGCATTAGATCATGAGTTTGAAGAGGATGCACATGAGTTTTTTGTAAAATGCAAATGTACTCATGTCAGAGAAACTTCGTGGGATAGGTATGGCCCACTTGAGGGGCTTGTGAAATTCTTGCATTTTAAAATCTGCTGTTACGAATACTTTGCACGTAATTCAGAGAGGAAAAGATCTCCATTGCTTTGATTTATTTTAGGATCACTCAAATATTTTGGCCATGTTTTGGGATCCTACTGGCAAAACTTCCTGGTACAGGACCTGCACAAAACACCAACAATGTATATGTAAGGCAGGACAGAAGAGAAGGATGTAGACACCGTGGGCATACAGAAAGAGCATTGGCACAACATCAGATTTAAATCATTTTTCAATATTTTTTTGGAAAAAAAAGGAGTTTTAAGCAAAGACACAAAAGACAACTAATAGGTGACTGTCACAGCTAAAAAGTCTTTCCCAGCTGTGAGGGGCCACTTGAAAGCAAGTGCTAAAATACTCTTGCTTGAAAATGCAGCAACCAGCATAAAGGTTAGCACTATAGGTCAATCAGAGGAGGAAGCTGATGCCATGATAATGAATATGATAAAGGTGGAAGAAAGCCATGAATGGTCTTGGAAGTGAAATCACTTTTGTTTGAGGGGGAGATGAGGAGCCAATTGTGCACTCAGAGAAGGGGTATCAAGATCAAAGCAACAGGCTGGGAAAATGATCATTAAAACAGCATTTTCCAAGGCTCTGACCAGACAAGACCGCATTTGTCAAGGTCAGGGGAAAGGATGTTTAAGATATGAGTGTCTGTGTGACTTGAACTGCCTGTTACAAATCTTGTTGAAAGATAAGATTCCTTGAAAATGTAGGATGTCAGGAAATGTCTGGTAAGAAATGTAATGGATTGTGCACGTTCATGTGGACATACACAGAGCATTTCAGCTCTCACTCATTCACAACTATGGCATTATATAAAAATGATCATTAGTGGGAATAACTGCCTCAAATATAGTCTGAAACTGAATATAGTTTAGTGAACATGAAATCTAAAGTACCTGCTATCTAAATGATGTTTTCTTCCTTATTTTGTCAATGGGATCTATCCACCTTCATAATAAGGTGTAGTTAGTCCTGTGGCAGGAAGCAACAGAAGAAATCCCGGCAAAAGATGTAAAAGTATAAATAAAGAACAAGAAAATTCTAAAACTTATATAATTATGTTTGTGAAAAAAAGAGATTGTTTATGAATCCTTGCTGCTACTGAAATATATGCTGGAAAAACAGGCACGCTGAGCAAGCCTCCTAGCACACCATTAGGATATGCATGTCTGGAGCGCTAAGACATGGTCTGGAAAAGGCCAGTAGTCTACCAGATATGATGCTAATTATTAGTGCTGGGTTACTCATTGAGAAAGTGCTGAAATCCATCTTACCAACTGGGAAAAAAGAGATAGCTCTGGCAAAGAGCTAGCAGAACCACATATATTTTTGCAGGGAATAGTGAGCAGATACTTTTTTTTATGAGGTCTTCAGCTAAGCTTTTGCCAGCACCATATTTAGTTCAGCACTATATAGCTGAACTGCAACATTTTAAAATCTATTTTTCACACAGAGGTAGAAATATCATTTTAGTACTGTGGCACAGACTTAGGTAAACCCTGCTAACACATCAGTCTTCCAACAGAAGGCCAGGTTGTTACTGGGTCTCACCTTTGACTGATGCAGAAAAAGACATCAGCACAGAGGTCTAGGGGAAAGTGAAAAAAATGAGATGCAGACTTAACTATGCCCCAAACCTCATACATTTTCATGCAAACCTTACCATATTAAAGAAGCAATTTCTCTTCAGAAAGATGTTCTAGTTGTGTTATAAGCAACACAAGCAGCACATACTGAATTTCAGGTCATATGTTTGGCCTGACTACATGTAGTTGTTTACCTCTATGCCCAAAGGTAAAGCAAATAAAGAACAAAATCAGTCTGAAACTACTGCTCAAAACAGAGTTGGCCTCCAGAGCTGGCTCTTCTGAAATGTAAACAGTGAAGTGAGAATGTTCCATTTGCTACTGCAGTGCTGTTTATTTAAACCCAAATCTGTAAATATGATTGAAGTTTGGCTTGGATTCAACAATTTGATAAGGTATTTAAAGCTGCAGTACCATGTTTTGAATCACAGGCTATTTCACTTCTTACAGGCTTTTTGCTATGTCATTAGGCAATTTCTCCTTCTTTGACTTATTTTAAAATCACTTTTAAAAGATATTAAAACTGGAACTGTGGGAAACTCTGCTGTAAAACACAAAACCACATGCAAGGCTTGTCTGCTGAATAGAATCTGGGCCTCAGAGGCCCTTGCTGAGTTTCAAAGATTTGCAAGAGTTTGCTCCAGGGTCATCTTGCAGCTTCTGGCTAATGTGAAAATATAACAACAAGAACTTTCAAAGAATTTTAGACACTAGGAAACTATGAACAAAAAGTCATCCTAAGATCTGTAAGCCCCAATGGAGTAAACAGCATTTGGAACCTGATGCACTTCAAAGTGAAAGGATTTTTTTAGATACATCAGCCACACTTAATAATTTTTTACTTTTAGATGGTTTGATAAAACAGGCTGAATTTAGCAGAAAGCTTTCCGCTGAGGTCAACACTCCCTAGATTGCAACCACATAGTATTCTTAATTGAAAAATATTTAACAACTGAACAAAGAAAAGAAAATATCATTATCTCCTATTTCCATGCAGTATAATTAAAACATTGCATAAATAATACAGCTTCCCTAAGGTCACACCAAAAGATCAATAGCAATGAAATAAGAGGAGTAAGGACTTCAGGTGGTGGATCTCCAGCTTTATCCTGAAAACAACACCATTTCTCTAATGAGAATCCTGACAATCAGGAGTCTAAGAGAGTCACTGAATTCCTACTTGTTCTATTACTTACTCAAAGGAGAAGACTGTGGTTTTTCTAGGTTCTTGGAAGGAGAAAATGCATAAACTATTTGCATTGATAACAACAGAAGGCAATTTCTGAAATTTTATTGTCTTCAGGAGGTGATGATTGTATCTTTTTAATACAACAACTGCATCAAAAGCATTTTTACTACAGCTGCACTTAAAATTATTTGCCTACCTGGATAACATGACAAGTGTCACATTGAAATTCAGCTGACCAATATTCAGTCTCTCTTTTTAAAAAAATTTTATTAATTATTAATTAAAAAAAACCCAACACAACATATCCAGGTGTGGAGTTCAGGAAACCACATCATCAAACATTCAGGAGATCTGCACAACCAGATTTAAATTCTGGCAAGAATACTGGACAACTTTTCTATCACATTGAAAGTTTCTTTCTTCTCCTCCTTTGATTATGACACTGTTCCCAAATCAGTAATTTGTAAGATATGCCCCTGGCATGTTTTTTCATACTTACATGTTGGAAAGTTACAGGCTAGCATCTGCATAGAGGCTTTTGCAAGGAATTGAAGGCATTTTTACCAAAGGTCTAAGGTCTTTAATTCACCCAGAACATTCACTAGCAGGTTTTTCTTCATTGGAAGAATGACTTTCGCATGTGGCAGCTTCATGCCAAACAGAAATTTCCTGTTTGCCAATATCCAGAATGGTTCAAAGGACATTCAATGAAGTACTGTGGTATGTCCTAAGTGATGGGTCAAATGCAAGCTGTGGATTTGCATGTACTTTCCCCAGCTGATAACATGGACTTCAGTTTTACGTCTGGATGCTTTATGTCTTCACAAGACACTACTGTCTAGGAATTTGTGACAATTATCTTTGTCTGGCAGAAAATGATCTATACACAAAGCAGATCACAGCTGCCTCACAGAGTCTTTAAGTGCCAGAACATTCAGCATCTAGATAGGCCTCTGTTCATGGATTCATAGATAATATTAACCTCAGAAAAATTAATATTAAGCCAACACCATACATCAACAGGGTGGCAGCAATGGCTGGGAAACAAGAATTCCAATACATGCGCTTACACAAAATGCATACACATATGCACAGGCACACCAAGTTTCAGCATTTGTTTTCATTCTGTGCTAGGAAGAATCTGGCATATCTTGAAACCCTTTTTTTTTTCCTCAGAAGCTCAGTAAAACACCCATAATGAAAAGCTGCTACCCTAAGCTTCTGGAGCCTTGCCACCAGTAGCTGGAGAACTCCAAACTGCTTTGTAGCATGGGACATAGCATGCTCTTTCTCCTTCCCTCACCAGATATGTCATACTGGACCTGAGACTCCTCACAAAATATTTTGAAAAAATTAGAGTTTTTGCTGAAAAGTTAGTTTCAAGAAATCAGCATTTTCAAGAGAAGAGGTGTTTAATTAAAAAAAAAACCTCCTGACTAGCTTGTGTGTGGAAAATCCCTTCAGAACACCTTGAGATCGGCACCTTGATGCTTGATGCATGCCTGCTTCGCCAGAGCCTACCCTTAATATTATACCCACTGTCATGTCTTTCATCCTGAAAGAATGTGAAAGCAGTCCTAGGGCAGCATAGACATAATGCAAGTGACTCAGTTCTGTCCTTGGTAAATATCTGAATCCCATTTGCCCTTCAAACCAGGGTAATAAGGACTTGTCCTATGTGGAATTGATTCTCCAAATTAAGTGCAAATTTTATGGATCGATGTCAGCAAGACAGCAGTAGATATGGTGCAAACGCTATGGGTGGGGATTTGCCTTAGATTTGGACTTCAGATGGTGCCTGTAATATAACCTTGTGCAGTTACATGATTGATTTAGTTTTTTTTTCCTTTGGCATAGGGCAGCATGCATAAACCAGTGAATATTATGATCTTTCCTGCAACTATGTTCTAGATCCCTCCAGACCAAATTACTTTAAACAAACCTATGTTTATAAATGAGCACACCCGTGTCAACACTGATACATAACATACACATTGCACTAAACTTCATCTGTTAGAACCAGGGCTTAGTTGTACCAGTCTGGCAAACGTCTCATTGGAATACTTTCCTGAATAGTTAAGTATAGAAGTGACTATTCCAGGAACTCTGAGACACTTGCTTGGCTCATTTTTATTAGGTATGGCTGTAAACAGTGGTGTTGTGCTGGCTGGCACCAGAATAGGTTTTGGCCCTCAGCACTACATAGGGAACATAAACTTGGCAAGTCTGCCTTACAGATCACATATAAATCAGAACTGCCCAGCAAACTGGTCCCATTGCTAGAGTTCCTATTCCCACACACAAGATTAATCTTTGAAGTCAAGTGCCTTAAAGATGTTTTTGTTTAAACTGTGGCAATATAAACATTAAGGTTTCAAGGAGTTTATTCTTTCAGCAAATATTTTTACAGGACAAATAACAATTCTCTTATTTTTATATTGTTTCTTCTTTTCTTTGTGGAACCATAAAATTTAATCTACAATATTCTGGTGAGAAAAGAATACATATCTGTATTAATGCAAATTTTTTTTTTTATTATTACACTACTGTTTCAAAGCTTCTCTCATCCCACATGGTTGTGGATATTTGTTTTCCTCTCTAACATACGTATATGCTTATTATTTTATATGTACATTGAGATATGTGTGTGGAAAGTTAACCTGTAATGTTAAACTTTACTCTTGTTGGGATAGAACACAAAGTATTGTAGAACTGATATTTCTTGGAAAAATTACACATTTTGGTCTATCATATGCTATTTTTTTCCAAGGAGGCTTGTCTTTAATAAAGCAGGTTTGTATTTTCTGCTCCTGGAAGTTTTTGAAATGAAGGATTTCCTGATGTATTCATGGTGTTACTGAATACAAAGAAGTGTAGGTACTTACACTTCCAAATGAAGTCAGTGGGTCTGATGTTCAGCAGCCTCAGCTAACAGTCGCAGGATGAATATTCAGAAAGCACTTCTGAAAAATATTAACTTTATGTTCAAGATCAAAGTAGACAGTGGTTCAAATAAGGTTTGATTTTCTTAGCTCTTATTAGTATTGGTTAAGAACTTAAACATTTTAGCCCTTACCCTTGTGCTTTACTCATGAAAGAGACAAACTGAAACCCAAGCAGAAACCACTTATTCTTGAAGTCATGTATAAAGTTGCCTCAAAAGATTTCTGGATTGCAGCCAAAATGAATTGATCTGCAGAAGAGAATGATGTTTAAATAAATATGTATGTATGTATATATCACATCACGTAGCTAGATGCTCAGAAGGCAAAGTAGTATTTCTCCACAGAATATAGTGTTTCATCTTTAGACTGAGAGAGTTTTATTGCCTTGAAAAGTAGATCTCTTAATGAAAATATCTACAGAGAGAGAAGTTATGTTTGACAAGCCTGTTTTAAAGTAATACTCCTATCACAAGTAACAGCTTTTATAATTAAAACAAACAGCTCACATCAGTCATAAATTCATTTGAGATACAAAGGCTGTTGCTGCTGCCATTAACTATTACATTTGCTACAAATGTGTGGGAGTAACTTATACTACTGAGTGTATAATTTAATTTTATTTCTCAGGCAGACAGAGTTTTGTTGACAAATGAATCTAATATGGAGATAAAGTTCTCAAATAGCTGTACAAGCTCACCACTAGAAAATACTTGATAGTGCTTATTTTTCCCAAATTGTGTAAATATAAAATATATACATCTGGTGCTGTGTGTTTTTGATAGGTAAAGGCTTAGCATTTATTCTTAGGAAACTGCTACTAAAGGCAAAAGATAAATGAGGTGAATACTAGGCATTCAGTGTATTTTCTCTGCAAGACATTCCCCTTCAAAAAACTTGTACATACAAGGAGCACAACTTCTACAGCAGTGATTTTTCAGACACCTTCTTCCCAATCCTTGTGGAAAGGTGCTTGCCAAATTTCTGTCTATACTTTCAACAAAGCATGAACTTAGAAACCTGGTGGAGTACTTGTAAGGCAGAAAGCTGGAACATGCATGGAACGAAGAAGGGTCACTCTGGATGCTGTGGTGCCCCAGAAGGATGAAAAGGAATATTTATTATTTTTGTCATCTCACTTGTGATTTTGGGGGCACTTGTAATGATTCTGATTGGAGATTAGCCACATCAGTACCAAATACCCATTAACAGATAAAACAAAAATCCTGTACCAGAATACCCACTCCAAAGAAAGGGGATGCAATTTAAACTAGAAGAAATACAAGACAGAGATAAACAGAATTAAATATCAAGTACTAAGCTTAAATGTTAAAGTAATCTAATTACAAGGTAGTGACTTTTGATATGGAGAAGCCTGTACTGTTCCAGGAAGCTGCACATTAGGAGAAAATGCTGGGGTGAAAAAACAGCAAAGGTAGCATGTCAGCAAAAATTTAAGTGAAAGAAATGGGCAGTTTTCACACTAGAAGAAGCATGACCCAAATTCCACATGCAAGAATGGGAAGTGAGGATACAGCAATGACACAAGCAGAGTGGGAAGGGAAAACCGTCATGACAGGAACCAAGACATGAGGGTACAGCAGAAACAAAACTTCTGTTAGTGCGTTTGAACTGGATGTAGTAAGAGTGAGAGAAAAAAGTACTTAAAGGAAGAAAGCAACAATGATTCAGCTGAGAAAGAGGAAATTGTTTTAGCTGATGAGTATTGTGTAGGCTGCATAGGGGAAGATGAGTGCCAGGGAATGTACCCAAAAGGAGTTTAAGGTAGGCCATAAGAGCAAAATGATGAGTGACACAGAAGAAAAATGGGTAGGTTTAGAGTATTACAGAAGCAAAGAAGACAAAATTTCACGGGCACCTGAATATTAGGAAGTGAGGTGTGAAAAGTAGTTTCATGGTTGTCAATCTGAGTGTCTGGAAAGATGGAAGACTCATCAACAGTGACAAAAGAAAAGGCATGGGGAATGGATTTGGAGGAAAGACATGAATTTTCCTTCTTTCTCATTAGTTAAACTGGGGGCAAGGGGAAAGGAGCAGAGAAAATGTGTGCACAAAGGAAGATACTGAATTAGAAGAATTATATTTCAAAATCAGTGCATAGGCATTAGACAGGACACCAAGGTGGCAGTGAGCTCCTTGAGAACAGGAGAACAGTATGTACAAAAGCACGAGAAGATTAAGGAGGAGTACTCAGGAATCTGTGAGTCCACATCAACCAGCAAAAGATGCTCAGTTTCTAAACCTGCACCATGGCACCAAGCCAGCAAGCTACAGCTGCCACATCAGCAAGACTGACAACATCTGAGGAATATTTTGAGCTAGCAATTTCACTGAGGTCTGCACTTGACACAAATCCAAGAAATACATGTTGAGCCACAAACCTTCCATATGCGAAAACTACTGATTCTCCCAAAAGCTGTGGACATATCATGGGGGCCTGAAACTATATCTTCTGAGATAATTTAGCCCTGGCACCTAGAGCAACTTAACCAAGAGTAACCTTCCTAAAGTTCACTCACTGCAGTAAAGAGAAATGTGGAAACTGATTGTGATCTGACAAGGGTTGTACTATTAAAATAGAGCAGAAACTTCACAAAGAAGAAACATCTCTGTGTCATCTGCCCTGCAATAATTTACACAGGAACCTCTGTATTTCTGGTCCACAAACTTTAAAATGCAGTGCTGGTTTTATTTAAGAGAGAAAAATCTACGTAATGTAGATGAAGCAAGGATTTGTTTTAAACAACTTGGACATTTACATGAAATGTAAGAATAACTGGACTAAATAGAATTTAAACTTACGGGAGAGACATTAAGCCTCACTCTTCCAAGCTCAATCCATGTTGTGACCATAGAGCAAATGGAGAGCTTTTCACACCTTCCTGCTGATGCTGGTCACTATCAGAGACAGAATATTGGGGTGCATTGCACTGTGGGTACCATGGCAGATTCCTGTACTCTTACCTGTGCCTGATGCAGATAGCAGGCTTTCAAATAGGCAGTTCCAGAGATTTCCAGTCCAAAATAGAGACCCTTAGGTTGCTCACTGACTGTGTTTCTTTTTTCTCTTTTCTCATTCTCTTTTCTTAATACCTATAGAAATCTACCATTATATCAAAATTATAGTTTCAAAGTAGAGCTCTTCAGAGTCAAGTTGTAGAATCAGTTTGCGACCATAGCTGAACATGACAGAGTTTGCTGAACCAGAGCAGAGCAGACCATATGTTTGCCATGCGGAATCTTAACTCTTGTAACACATTTACAGTAAAGTATCAACTTCCAGTTTTAAAAAGTACATGTCAGAAAAGTGAGTCTCAAAATACACAGCACCAATCCTCTGCCTCTCTTTATTCCAATGAAAAATAATTTACATAATTTAACCAAACTTCCAATTCATTTCATACCCAATTCTCCTTTGTATTTATCTCCAGTCCTCTAAAAAAACCCCAGACTGTTCAGAAAGGAAGCTCATCACTAAATCCTCCCTGGGAAAGTGAATGAGAAGAGCATGAGATGGAAGAGAATGAACTGTTAAAACCTAGTCTGTGTTACCGTGTTTGATGGAGTGGAGGGATGGGTGCTGTGCTGTTCAATCAGTGGAGAGGAGTGGATAGGATTGCCTCAGTGGGGCACTGCTCCGGCCTGGCACCTCTGCCACTCCCTAATAGCGTCTTAATCCCACAGCAGTGGGATTGACAGTGTCAGCATAGCCTTGGACCTGACTGCTGTTCATCTGGCTGGTGACTCACACCCTTAGCATCCCTTTGACAGAAGGAAAAAATGCCTGACTGGAGACCTTGCAGGGCACCTGAGTGCTGCAGCAGTACAGCACCAGTAGGAAGATCTGGGTGCCCCTTTTAACCTGCCCATTTAATCTGTACAGGCATGCCAAACCATAATGCAGCAATTCAGGTGTGTGCACATCCACATAACGATACTGATGGCCATCCCTTCTGGCTCACTTATTTCTAGCATTACACCCTTAGCATCCCTATTGCCTTGTTCTCTATTAAGCAAGATAATACCCTGACACCTCATGACAGAAGCAGCCACCAGATGAGGGATAATCACCTGAAATCTACATTAAAAAGCATAGGAGACAAAATGCCTTCTTCATATTTAGTGCTGAATATGAGGTCAGAAAATAAGAAAAGCTGGAAAATTATTCCCTGAGAAATGCAAAGTTGAGGAAAGCTTAGTGAAATCACACCATTTGTTGGAGGTAAAGTGGTCAGAGAAATCATGAAGCCTGCAAAAAAAGAAAAATAAAAAGGAAGAAAGAAAGAAACAAAAATTTTTAGAAAATAAGAGATTATTCAAGTATTTAGCTTGCTTGTTTGGGGAGAAGAAAGTGGACATGAGGCGATCATGAACCATGCCTAAATATGAAAGGAAAGAACTTGTAAAACAAAGGAAAAATGAAGGAATAAAGAAATTGACAGACAAGAGCTGATAGGAATCTGAAATGCTTTGCATTTTATGATTAACAGAGAGCAGGGAAAAAGTAATAAAGGACAGAGGGTTTTTCTAGAAAATGTCAGCCTGGTCTTTAAACAAACTGTCAAAATACTGTGCAGGGGGATACGAATAAACAGAAGAGAGAAGGCTCAGTCAGACCATGACAGCAAAGAGTGTGACAGTGAATGCAAAAGAAGGAAGCTTTGTCTAGGGGAAAAAAGGCTACAAGTGAATAGGAGGTTACCAGAGTTATGGCATTTCATCCTGAGATGATGCACAAAGTAAATTCAGGAGCAAAAGATAACCAAGATGAGGAGAGAGCCAAGAAAATATACAGTGCATCAGATGGAAAGACAAATGATGTGGAGAGAGGTAAAAAGTTTACCAAATATGAAACTGAGTATAGAGTTGTGGTTGGCAGGTAATACAATCAGAAATTCTCCCAGGTCTCTGACAATCTGGTTTATTAAAGTTTTATAAATGTTTGTAATGTGACTTAACGGGTCTGAGGAAATACCTCCATAACTACGCTAGCAATCTGATTCCCTACCTTCTCTATTTTGAATCCTTCCATCCTGCAATAGTTGCACCACTCACTCTTGACTGGTAGTGGAGGTGTGTGGGGGTTACTGTAGGATTTTCATTTTAAGAAAGCTGAGAAATGGGTCAGTCATGTCTGAAAGTAAAAATCACTTTTGTAGACTGTTGCTAACACAACAGATCTTTCTTCAAAAAACAAATAAAAAGAACCATTTTCCCCATATTCTGTAGTTTTTTTCACTATAATTTATGTAGTAAATCTCAGAATTGTCCCTTGGTAATCTAAATTAAGCTGAATAAGTTTTTCCCTTCATCTATGGGATTGACTTACTACATAGAGGGTAGAGTTAGTCTGCTGGTCTTTGGCATAGAAAATGCAAATTGAATCCTAGCGTTGACAAGAATGTTTGGATTTGGTATAAAAGAGACTTAGTCACGGTACATTTCCAGCTCCTGATTATGCCAAAGCAGGAGGGCTGAGTGAATGCCAAGAAACAGCGGTTGCCACTCCCCCCTGAGGGAAGGAAAAATGGATAGCCCACTCCTGGCCCACACGCACTTTCTGTATTTCAGTCTTGTGAGCTGCCTGAAGAGACACTACAAAATAAGGAGAAACATGGAATTTTGAATTGTGTGTTTATTTATGTTTCTGGTATTTGTTCAGAGGAGATTTGCAGAAGGAAAGTCCTCCACTAGTGACTCAACAAGCACTCACCAAATAGTACCAAATGGCTTCCAGAGTTTTCCAAAAAGAATGTTTCAAACAAACTTATTTATGGATCTTCCTGCATTTATGCACAGATACAGCAGTTCTTTGCACATTGTAATGTGGGCCATATTAATTTAGGTAAAGGACTTCTCAGTTCTTACATAAAACTCAAGTTGCTCAGAGTCTTCCTAAGGACTTTAGCCTCATATACAGGATGGACATGCAGCTGTGTCTTGCAAAGTTTCTCCTTCATCATTTCAGGTTTATAAGGTAATAGTGGGTGAACCTTTGCAGGTCCTCAGGTGGAAGGACCAATAGCAACGTTAACCATCCTTATAAAAATAAAAATCTAGAAAATCCATTTAACTCCCCCCAATCTCAACTCATCTTAATAAAACAAATACTAATATGCTGTATCTTAGCTTCCAGTAGACAGAATTCATGAGACAAATGAGTATCACTTAGTGTCCTGTACACAATAACTCCATCTGAATAAATTCACTGTTTGTCAGCTGAGGGAAGGGAACAGGAATTGTATATTGCCACCTTCTCTTTCTGAAAAATTAAGACTTATGGCAAACATCTAGCTCAAATGTATTTAATGTTTGAAGGCATTACATGGTTGAAATAACAACAGCACTGACAAAAATGGGAACTTAGTAGTATTTGCATGAGGAGGGGGAAAACAAAAGACTACCCAGATTCCTGGTGAAACCTCTTGTCTCAAAGCCAGAATTTCTTTGCTTGCTGACCAGTCCTGACTATGTTTTAGTTTCCTTTCTCTAAATATTAGTACCATAAAATCAGTAAAATAAGTTAAGGTAGTTAAAGTGGTGAAATTTTCTTCCAGGATATGGGGGAGTGTTGCTGGGTTTGAGTTTGGTTTGTTGTTTTGGGGTTTTTTCTTTTGCACGATAATGCCTGTAAAGATAACTTTATGGGGATATTAATTATTATTAATGACTTTGGGAGTTTTACTCCATTTCAAAGAGTAATTTCAGCTCAGTTCAGCAAAAGGTTCATTGTCTCCCTCAAATGTAGCTGAGTAAGGACTAAAAGCCATGTAAAAAAATAGACAACTATTCAGGAGAGACTTCCCCAAAGTTGAATTTTTCATCAGGATGTGAATAACCTCTTTTGCAGACTTCATATCACTGAAGGCTGGACTCTGCCTTTCCTTATCCACAAAGCATTCCTTTTGAAGGGAAGTAAATTCCGCACCCAGATGGGTGATGGGAGAAGTGCAACCTTGCATGGCCTCCTTTAAGTAATCCTGAGATTACTACAGAGGGTGGCAGATTTTTGTCCTCCAAGTGCACCTTTTCCTCAATAAAGCTGACATCAACATCCTGATTGGTCTTTCATCTAAAGGACAGCTAACTGTCCTTTCCAAATTGTTAAGGAAGGACTTTATCTAAGGGAAACACTCGTGGACTGAGGCTGGATTCTCAACCTGAGGAATGTTACTTTCAATTTTTTTTATACAGCTGAAAGAACATTTTCATATCCACTGTTTTCTGAATTTGTTTGGTTAGTGATCCACCATAAATAGAGATTAACATTTGGAAAAGAGAATGCTTAATCTAATAGCACCACACTGGGATGCAGTGGAGTATTCTGGATATTACCATACAAGTCACCAAAGCCCACTTTGTTTCAAATTCTCATCCCTATAAATATTTTTCCCAGGGTTGTGTAACATCACAAGAAACCGTCAGATGTTCAATTTCCTTCTCAGCTTACTATGTTTGGAAAAGCTTAAGTATTTTTGAAGGTAAGGCATTTGTGATTGGCTTTTTCTTACTTTTAATTTTTTGGGCATCTCTCTGTCTTTTAGTTGAACTTGGATTCCTTGGGATTTAACAGCTGAAGATATTTATGTTTGGAAAACTGTGTCCTTTGTGGAACATATGGATTTGTGAAGATAAAACAGCACAACAACTGGCAAAATCAAAATTGAATAGAGTATTAAACTAAAGGATTTTGAAGTGTCATGCTGACAAACTTTGATGCAACAGGCCAAATTCCAGTTTTAGTTGTGGGAACTGAATTAATGTGGGAACTCCCTGCCCCTCTCCATCCACAACAGAATTTGCCTTCTTATGGCAATAAAACTGGGGGTCTGGTCTTCATTAGGTACATCTTTGACACATGGAGGGACCTTGAAACTGCAGCTTTCATTTTCCTTATCTTCCTCTCCTTTTTTCTAGCTTTTTAACTTGACTTTTTGGGTGTAGCTCTTCTCTGAGTTAGTCACACCTTCAACTCCCTTCCCACCTAATGGAAAGAAATGGGTATTCCAAGAGTATGATTCATCAGGGACCTTTAAAACCTCTGACTGAGGTTTAGATGAATCAGGACTGAACGTAACTGACCACGACATTGTTGGCTGTAGTGGGAATACAGAATTGCTAGTTGTGATGGAAGTGTCCAAATTGCAGACATCACCATGCGACCAGTTGAAATCCACCCTTTGTATTTTTCTTTACAGGGGATTAAATGCTGATATTAAAGAGTCTGTCCTGTGACATTCTATGAAGTTTACTGAGGGTCTAATGACTTTTGAATCTTCTGTGATTCAGGCCACCTGTCAGCTCAGGAACTGCATATGAATTTGCCTGAAATTTGCAGGTAGAAGTTTTCAGCCTTTCTGAGAAGGTGAGACATTTATTCTAACTTTCTTGCTTTCAAAGGAGAACTTAATCTGGCTGTACTATACAAACTCCAAAAATTCTGTTAGCAGAGTGCAGCGGGTGTGTCCCATTTCAGGTTTTCCATTAGCTCTTTTTTACTTTACATTCTTCACCTCTTACTCCCCCTGTGGAGTTCACACATAACTCCATCTCCTGTTTTCTTTGAAGAAAATTCCCATACCCCTGTTTCTTCCTGACCATGCCCATTAGGGACACACAACAGGTCAAGCTGTCTCACACTGACAGTTTGGAAATCCTTAGCCACAAACTCACTTCCCTGGTACAGACCCCTCCTGGCATCTGAGCCAGCTCTCCTCTTACTTGAGGAGTGGTTCAGCAATCAGAGAAAGTCAAATCCATAGCCTTTATATTTCTCCTCCATTATTTTCCCCACTTTTCTTCTCCTTCTTTTTATTTCATAAGATTGACATTGCTTCTTTTACCTGCCTTCACTTGCTTTCACCATCCAGTACTCCAGTACTCTGGCATCTTGTATTTAGTACAGCTCTTGAGAGGACTGTGCAGCATGGTCCATGACCATTCTCCAGCTCTTCTTGACCCTGGTTCAATCCTAGTGCACTTTTCCTGAAGCAGACCCAGCTGACCATGGCTACCATATGACAAGACTGTTGACAGGATGAGCTGGCTTCCCACTGTTCCCATATGAGCTGAATTCCCTGCTGCTTTTTCTTTTTACAAGAATTGTATCATTTCTGAGCAGTCCACTCTGTACCAGGACCATAAATTTATAATCTTAAACTTCAAGTCTGGTGAGTGAACCACACAAACTCCTTGATCCTTTATGTCTGCTACCACTTTTCCTGCAAACCTCATTTCCAGAGTGCACCATGCTGTTTTCTGAAGAAATGGAGCTAGAAACAAAAACGTGACTTTGGAGACTGCACAGACACTGGATCACCATCTTCCACAGCAGAAAGCAAATAATCTCAGATTACCGCACACTAATAAATACCTTATAATCAGCTACAGAATTTTGTGGACACTCAAAATATGCACAGTACAAGCCACTACAAACCAGCTTCCACCACTAAAGGAAAACAGTCTTCCGGTCAAACACTCTGTGAGGAAATGTTCTTCTCATGCATGGGGTGTTTGCAGTGGTAATGTTTCAATCTAGGATAACATGCAATTATCTTGGAAAAAAACTACTGCATTTTAGCATAGTCTTTTACTTTGATCAACCCCAAAGTCTATGTAGAGGATTAGGAGACTGTTTTGAGACACAGGAGATGGGATCTTCTGCATTCAGCTTTTTTTCTTTAAAAGAAAATAAACTTGGTTCTACATTGTCATGTAGCTTTCTTCAGTCAATGACATCAGCAGAGAAGCTGGCACAACCTAATTTTTCGTTTGAAGTTTTTCTACTATGATATCATGTTAGTTTAATTATTGATGATTCAGAATATCTCCACTGAAGGTAAGAGCATTAATCCTGGCTTACACCAGGAGTGAAAACTGAAATTATCTCCCTTTTTTTGATAGTAAGAATTTGAAATGCAGCACAGCACTCTGAGATTTGTGGTAGGTCCTTTTTGTTTATTTTGTGTGTGTGTCCATATCTGTTCTGGGAGCCTGTGGTAATCTTGCTATAATCTGAAGTCCCAAAATACCACAAGAAAGACTGTCTTACAGTGTCTCCAGCCTAGCCAACAATAAATAATTCCTAGGAATACCACAAGGAAGTTGATTTATGGTTTGATTTTTCAAACAAAGAGCTCTGGACAAGGTTCAGATAAGCAAGTAATCTTATGGATGCTTATCTGGAATAAACTGGTATATCTTTGGGACTTCACTCAAGACCAAAATGACCACAAGATAGAAAGCAGAGAAATTGAAAAATGTGTCTCATATGAAAGTACTGAAAGGATTTAGAGACAGGCATGTTTCTCTTCAGGTCGCCAGCATAATTCAAAAAACCTAATTAATTTTAGTATGTTTAATTGTTGTCTGTTCCCCTCCCTTTCATTTTTAATTTCCCCTTTATATAGCTTATGAGCCAAGAGTTTTTTAAGACTGCAAGGTTAACCCTGAGTGCATGGAATGTATAAACCAACTTTTCAGCAGTAGGATTTATATGAGGGGGAGAATGCAGGATTTGCCAGGTGCAGACAGATGTAGATGATGCCTGCAGAGCTTTAATACCCTAATGATGGTAACTGTAAACCTGAGAATTCAAAGAGACAGGGAGAAGGGGCAAGGGACAGCACCAATATGAGCCTTGCAGCATTCCTGAGTTGCAGGCTACAGAAAGACAATTCTCCTCATGTTGTGTCAAGCTACTTTGTTATCCTCTAGTTCTGACTAGGCTTAGAAGGAAAATAGTTCTTGTTTGCCCATGAAGCTGAGCTCTGCTTAGTTCTGCCTCAGCTAACCCAGGTGCTGTCAACTATTTTTAAACTGGTTTAATTTTGTAATATAAGCACCACTCATTGCTTTCCAAGGATAACAATGACTTGTTTGATTCTGAGTAATCTTAGGACACCTAGGGGCATGGATTAACTGGAGTGAATTTAGTTGTGTTTGGTTATTGTGCTATAGGGCAAATCATGAGGAGTACTGGGCAACCCACTGCTCTGCTGCAGGGGATGAGGGAGCAGCTGGACTAGAGATGGGGCAAAACCAGTGATTCTTAAAGTTGGTTAGCATGGGCATACCATGGCATCTTCTTCTAAAAATCTGTCCTTGAGGACCTGGTTCCTGAAAGTGGCAATCAATATGTCTTTGAAATCTTGTTCCTAAGAAGGAACTGTGTAAGGTATATTATGCTTTGTACCTATACTTCTCTGTACTAAGTATATAATAAAGTAGAGAAACAACCAGAGAATGTTTTGACTTTCTGCAGGATAAGACATGTGGCACTTTGATCAAATTCCTAGCAACACATTTGGGTGTGTTCATGGGATGCCTTTATAATTAAGGTGAAGCTTTGGATGCTCTCATCCAGCCAACAGACTGGATCATATGCCAGTTACCCATATTATTCTTCCACCTGAAACCACAGCACCTAAGGCTTAATATCTTACTAGACAAAACAGGAAAAAGTAATCCCTTCAATGCAAGAAGGCATTGAAAAATAGTTTCTTAGAAATTACCACATTTGTTCAAGAATTTAAAAACAATCTACGCAGTGTGCTGTACAGGGAGTGAAGAGCGGTGTAGTGGAAAGGTTTTACTTCCATTTATTTGATATGATCTATATAATTCACTTAGGATTGTGCTTCCTGTGATTAATTCCATGATCCAGTATGAATGACTGTAAAATTCTTTTGCTGTATGACATAATCATGCACTTCATTGTACAAACAAAACTAAAGGTCATTTGATTATGCTATAAACAGTGAGAGCATGTTAAAATATCAGTATAAAATTGAAAATTAAAAAAAAAATTGGAGAATAACATCTTAGTTCAGTGTCTTTTCATATTTTAATTATAATACAATTTTTAATTTCGTGACTGCACAGCATTTTTTCCATCCAATGCAAAGAACAGGCAGTTCTTATTTACTTAGCAGTTATTTCAGTGGTGGTTTCATTTCCCACTGTGTCTATTATTTATGTTCTCATAGGCTTTTCTTGTGCTCATAACTCTGAAACATACAATTACTTTACGAGTACTGTTTAGGGTATCTTCAGAACTTCCCTGAGGCATGGTATATATTGTCCATGTTTCACATGCAAGGGTATAAGACTTGCACAGAGTAAGGTTAGAGGTACTTGTTAATTTCAGATGCCAAGTGTGAGTTATCTAGGACCTAAATTTTTTAATGTATGATGCAGCATTTTCAGAGTAATTTCTATTTTCAGAGTTCCAGCTGTAATTGGAAATGCACAGACCTTTGCTTTCAGATGTAGCTCTTTAGTAGGTGTAGCTGCATACAGCACCTAACTGATGACCAATACTGATTATTTTGATTTAAGAGAGTGTATTGGATGCTCCCAGCTGAGGCAAGGATAAGGACTGTTCCCCACAACAACATCAGGTGCCTTAACTGGGTCCATCTTAGTGACAGAAAACTTGCAATTCTGAGCAAGAGAAAAAGGGTGCTTTCAAGATTCTTTTTTTTCATCATGTGGCTATGATGCATCACTGGTGCAAGTACTTCCTGTGCCCAAATTTATTTTGTTTTTAAAAAATTAAAAACAATCAGATTTTAAAAAATTGTTTCTATCATTGTATGACTTCCACATTAATTCTGAGCAGACGAAAACTTCAGATAATTTTCAGAGCATTTTTGATATTTAAGACATTGACACAAAAGCTGACAAAAATGTCACAAATGGGTGACAGCAATAACGTGATGTGCCGCTAGATATCATGAGCATTTAGAAAGCAGGAAAACATTAAGACTTGAGGAGGGATTATGATCTCCTAACCACAGTGCTGTTCATCAGTGTTCAAGCTTTTGTCCAAACCCCATTTGTCATGGTTCAACTCCAGCAGGCAGCTAAACACCCCACAGCTTCTCACTCACCCCCCTTCCCTCCCCCAGCTCAGTGAGATGGGGTTAGAGAATCACAAAGGTAAAAGTGTAAAAACACGTTGGTTGAGACAAAGAAGTTTTATGATTGAAAAAATGGAGGAAAAAGCCAACAAAGAGAAAGGGGGGGAAAAAATAAAAGCAAACCCAGTAAAATAAGTAGTGCAAAAGAAAGTAATTGCCTACCACCAGACAAGCAATACCCAGACAGTCCCTGAGTACCAGCTGCTGCCAACTACCAGAACTCAGCTTTATATGTTGAGTATGATGCCTCGTGGAATATCCCTTTGGTGTCAACTCCTTGTGCACCCCCACCCCAAGCATTGGTGGTGTGGGGTGAGAAAGGAAAAGGCCCTGTTGCTGTGTATGCCCTGCTCAACAATAATTAAAACATCCCTGTGTTGTCAACACTTTTTCCAATACAAATCCAAGCCATAGTCCCATGCCAGCTACTATGAAAAAAATTAACTCTCTCCCAACCAAAACTAGCAGACCTTCCTCCTATTCTGTCACTTTTCTACCTTTAATGCTTCCTACCAGCTCCATTTGATTGTGCAATGCACCTTTCCTTCCTTCCTTCCTTCCACCTTCAAACAAGGCAATTTCCATTTCTCTGATGCATATGACATCGTGTGATCTCTGATGATTATGATATTCCCCCATTATAATACTGATTCCTGGATGCCACTCTGTCCCAAAACACCTGAAAGTAATGGTCCTAACATCATATTTTCATTTACAGTAATTAAAAAAACCTTACGAAAAATTCTTTCTCTCTTCATCAATGAAAGACTTGGAACAGAACAGACCATATATCTGGCAGAGAACAAGAAATGATGAATAGGACAGAGATATGGACAGACGAAGGTGTTACATTCATATCAATATGATTTATTTTTATTTCCTTTCAGTTTTGACTGTCACTGCAAATATAAAAATGCTTCACAGCAGTGAACAGAGACAGTGCAGCGTTTCTGTTCCCTCTTTGGTGGACCAAAGGCTACTAATAGTAATACTCTCAGGGTGAGAGGGAATTATCAAATCTGATTGTGATAACTGCCTAGAGTAAAAGACTCAAGCAGCACTGTACTAGACTAGTAAAGACAGGCAGAACTAGGGAATCACAATGCAGCTTCCTATTTCTTTATCATATGTTTGTATGAATCTGATGCCACGTAACACACTCAGCAAGGTGGTGAGAGGCAGTATCTCAAATTTTTTTTCTCATCTGGAAAGTGATCTCGTGGTAGGAAGACTAGGCAGGGAGTAGGGAATCCTGTCTTTTGGTCCCTCCTTTGTTAAAAACATCTGTGACTACTGGAAACTCCAGCGTGTTCCAACTCATTTCTACCTCTCCTGCCCATGAATGACTTGTTATGCTCCTCACCCATATGTTTGAGGAGTAAGGTTATTAAAGATTAGAAAGAATTATGTTGATACTGCAGCCATACAGACCTCACAAGGCAGGCAGGGCTTTGGATTATGTGATTTCTCAAACTTCCTCCCAAATTTATATCCACATGATTTTAACATTTGCGATACTCATATTACATGGTGGTTAAAATCTGATAGTAGGTATCTGATAGTATATTTTTAACATATATAGACTTATAAAAAGCTATTGTTTGGTTTCTGTGGGAGGTGTGACTGGATTTAACTTACTTTTTCGGAAAAAATAGTAAGTTCATTTCCTCCTTTATTTGACTTCCAGAACTTGGATTTGAGGGTGTATATTTCCTGGGGCAGAAATAACATAATGACTGAAGTGGGAGGTTCTGGGATTTTCTTTGTACACTATTATAAAATATATAGCAATATATGAGGTTTCAGTCACAATTAGATAAAAGTAACAGAAGCCTGAACTCAGGTCTTGAAAGGAACTTAAAATATTTTCAGATCAATTTTATATTTTGAAATTACATATTTAGTTAAGTTTTTGATAACTTCAGCTGGAGGGGTTATGGCTTGATATATGAGTGTAATACAGGCACAGAGAATTTCAGGCGAAAATTTGGCAGCCATTTAATATTGCAGGAAGATTGGAGACTGCTTCCTATGAAAAAATGTTCTACATGAGATGTAAACGGATGAAGCAGAAAGAACAACAGAATCTGGGCTTTTTCAGTTCTTGGCACTGAAGGTGAACTGGATAGAACAAGAGATTTCTGAACACCTTATCTGAACTTTGAAAAGCTTTCCCAATTTCCAAGTATTTTGAAAACATTTTTTTCTCAAATTCTTAATTTTTCTTGACTTTTTATATCAGTAAAATAAACACTAAGTGACTGGTGATTGAAATAACAATCATAATAATCTTACCACATGGAAACAGAACAAAACTTATGCTTATATTAAAATATGGGATCAATAAAAGAAGTAACCATGAGAGTCAGATGGATATTAGATCTCACTCAGTATTCTGCTTTAGTATCTTATTTTTCCTGTGTAAATATGAACTCATTACCTTACCATCAGAGAAAGATTTTACTGTTACCATACCTGGAAGAAATACTTATCTTAAATGTACTAGATCTCAGCATCAATACCAGTACAGACACGTGCTGGTCATTCTATCTAACAAACAGAAGACTTCTCTTTTTAAGACCTATTGCAGTTATGAAAACACAAAGGCATGCAATGTAGCATAGGAGGAAAATGTGGGGCCTTTATAAAGTAATTGATCTGGCTAAGCTGGAATAAGTACATTGTGTGATACTGCACCCACTGAAATACAGCTTCAAAAGAATTGAAAATCCAGATGTGGCCATAGCAACTACTCTTTCAACAAAAAAAAGAAAATAGAAATAGAATAAAAATCCACCCCTTAGAGCAGAAATGAGCCCTGAACCGCTTTGAAGTCACATATCTCAAGCAGGTACTTGAATTTAGATTGAAACCAGAAAAAAGACACCACTGACAGTGATGCTGCAGTGTCCTCTGAAGTTATAACAGACATACAGTATTGTGGTTACCTGCTTTTAGTATATGAACCAATAATGACCTAAATGTGTTCTGAGGAGGATTAATAGCTAAAGTGGACCAGGAGCTTTCAATCACTCTGAAGGATCAATTATTAAAACTAGGTTCTACTGTAGAAAAACTCATACTGAATGAAATATGCCTCCTGTGCAAAGGACCAATACAAGGTCTAAGCATCCCTTAAGTCTTTAAATCTCTACCACAGAGCATGTTTGTTTCTTATGGATCCCATAGGCCTTCAGAACAAGGGTGAGTTTTATGAGAGGTGGACAGACCAGTCTTTAACAGTACTGCTGAGAGCAGCAAATAGTGTGAGAGGTAGTGATCTGTTCTCAGGCCTGTATTTCTAGAACATGAGCCTAATTAGTAGTGCAGTGCAGGAAATCTGTTCTGTCCCGGTTTTTCAGCATAGTGAAATTAATATCTCTGCATTTTCTAAGGGAGCAGCCAAAAAAGTGAAAGCACTATTCTCAGCTATACTGTCAATTTTAACAAGAAAAACAAAACACTGAATAAGAAGTGAATATTATTTCTTGCTCATTGCTTTCATCACAGACCATATTTAGAATGCAGAAAAATTTGGAGGAAGAACCACTCTCCACTCACATGGGTCAGCTCAGGGTGAAATACACTGAGAGGAGAGGTTGTGCATACTATAATGAAGACACTTGAAACAGTGCAATATGTAGTATAAGCACTCTGAGAATAAGAAAAAACAAGACAGCCAATTTTATGAGACATCAGCTTTTTCTTATTCATTTGATATTCTAGTGTGTTACAGGGTGAAGAGAACAAAGCAATACATAGCTTTACAAAAGCACAACATGCACTGTGGCTCATCTTAGAAGTCATTTCTAAACTACATTAGCCCTTTCTATATCCTCTTGAATCCCTCCTTTCCTCTTCAAGAATGTCTAGTTTATGACAGAAAAACTGAACATAAGAAATGTTTTATTGTTGGAGGCATTTTATTATTTTTATTTCTGTACAGAACAATATTCATAGTCGCCATTGACTCTGTCTTGGATGCACATAGAAGGTTGCACAACTCAAGTGAGATAAAAGACTCTTAAGAGAGAGAAACTGATGGATGCTGGAAAAGTTTAGCATGAAGAAAACAGGTCCTGTCAGATTCAGAGTTTAATGGACTGAGTGTCTAAAAACCAATTTTGGGCTTTCAGTTGCAGAGCCTCAGTTCAGTGGCAAAGGAATAGAATGTATCATCCCGAGAGGCAGCAGAGAAAGTCTTCAGCACAGGACTTCTCGGAAAACTTTTGATATTATGTGACTTCTCACATGGAGAAAATAATCTACCAGCTTTTCATTTTTACTGTGTTTAAGGAAGTAGGATTATGTATAACTTGTTTGTACATAAATATCATTATGATTTTTCCTAAACCTGTAAGATCCTGAAATTGGCTAACCACTTGGCTCTGTATGCAGGTAAAAGCAATGGACCACATGAAAACTAATATTAACAGAAGTAGTTAATTGGAATGTGGTAAATTGGGCTCCAACTCTATCATGGAAAAGGGGATTTTCTGCAGCTAAATAACCACAGATGAGATAACACAACTGCAAGGCCTCCTTGATGTCTGTGTAGACTGAAAATATAACACTTCTTCAAACAGGTTGGTAGGTCACAATACAGGTAAAGGGAGGCTATTAAGGGTGCCCACACTATTAATTTACATTTAGAGGTAAAAAATTATGCAGACAGACAGACAGACTTCTGTGGACAGACAATGGAAAAGGCTAGGGTCCAGATGGTCAGTTAGGGCATGTGTGTCATTTTAAGGATACAGCTGAAATATAACATGCATGAAGTCAGCATGCTCAATCACACAGAAAACACAGTACAGTGTGGTGGCAAGAGGCACACTGAAACCTCTAAATCTGAGGTCAGAAGAGCAGCCAATACATTGATCCCTCTCCTGTAAGACTCAACTGAAGAGACTCAGTGTGATATTTTTTAACAGCCTGAGCCCCGAAGCAGAGTCTGTTCAGTCCAGTTATCCCGAAAAACAAGATTTTCCCCCCATTGTTCTGCTGTTTCTATTTTAACTTTGGCCAAACACAAAAAGTACAAGAGTTTTGGGGCTTGTGCTTTGTTTTGTTGTGAAATGCTTATTTAAAACAAAAATAGTAGGTTTTATCTTTTCCCACCATCTATTTTCCCATTTGGGTTGGTTTGAATTTTATAGGGTGATTGCATTGGTTCTTGTTCATTCAAACATGTTCACATCTCTAATTTTCCATCAGACTTTGGAGACGTCAGTCTTGTGGCCTCAAGCTGAATCTATGCATTCATGGTAGCTGACCATGCAAAATGGGTAATTGTAATCCGCAAACCTTGTTTGTGTATGCAATTACTCATTTTGTAGATGTAGATTTTGCCTGGCTCACCTCCAATACCCATGCTAGAAATTTTAATTTTTTCAAATTTTAATAATTATTATATTATTTTAAAAGTCATGGCTAAAGGTTAATAAATTAATTTATTGATGTACTTTGAGTACCTTACTCGGGTAAATCTGCATCCTATTTGCCTGTCACCTGTGTCCAAAACATAGTTGTTAAAACTTTGTAAATATATTTTTTAGCAGTTTTCAACAGGCACGTTCTCTAAGATAACTGTATAATGAACAAAATACACCACTGACAAAAGACAAAACTCATATATGTGTTTTATGTTTGTATAATGATAAACAGCCTTATGACCAATAATAAGAGGAGAGGAACTTCCTAATAGGTTAATTCCCCCTAGAAATTGATGGTTCCTTGACTCAAACTTCCCATTCTACAGTTTGCGCTATTTTACCCTCTGAATTCATTAGAACAACAGAAGCCACACTTAAGCCACAGTTTCCCACCAGACATCTGCATGTGGTATCTAGAGTTCCTGTCAATTTAAAGTCCTGTGTTCCTGGTTGACATGTTAAAACACCACAACCAAATGCTGTTATAAATGTATAGCTCCAGTCTGCACATATATCATGTTCTCAATCTCATTGCCTTGCTTGTAGCCTTATATCTAATCATTTTACAGTGAGCTGTAAACAGGAACTACTCATTTCCCAAATGCCTGCAAAGTGACCTTCAGGCCCCAGTCAAAGGCCTCTGAGACCTGAATGCAAGAGAGGCTTGAGTGCAAAGATCCAGTTGCTCTCTAGTGTTTTGCTCTTGCTTGACAAGTATTGCAGTACTGGTCCTAATGCTTAATCATACACGTGATTAGTGCAATGTTGAATTGCACGCAGGGCAAAATAGCCATTTCATGTTATTTGTCTCTTAAGGTCGACAAACTCTCTCTAAGAAGCACTCAAATAAAAAGGAGGAGTATGAGTATCCCAAGTAATTCCACTTTGACATGACTTTGTAAACAGGTTTTTCACAAAATGAAATAGTGCCCTCTCATGTTCTCTTTCTTTTTTTCCCTCAGAGAAAAGGGATTTCCATGAAACAACAGTGGCTTTCATTTCACTTCTGTAATTTAAGCCTTCTTACAGTGTTCAGAGTAACGTAGTCACATACTTTCTGTAGTCCAGGTATCTGACATGCAGTATGTCTTCCTTTGAGATTTTGTCCCTTAAAGCACAGAGTTTTCTCCAAGGACACATACTATTCATCACATCTTCCTGAAGTTGAGACAGGATCACTGACAGAAGGACAAGTACACCGTGGCTTAATCAGAGCTGGTTTTTTGCATGTGCATCTCCCTGACTTCTCTCAGGGGGAGTATTCCTGACAGGAAACACTTCACTGTCATTATTTTTTACAGAAGATACATGTTCTTACACTATGCTGCACATTTTCTTATTACTTTGCATATTACCTACCTTTATCTTATAGTGCTAGCTGTGTCAGCTGAGTACCAAAGATATGAATGACTGAAGCGACAAGAATTACCATTTTTTGGAGGAAAATATCATAACTGCTAACAGAAACCGTAGTTAAAGCTGTCATTATTCATTGGTCACTCTGCAGTTGACCCAAAATGTGTGACTTGTATATCCAGTAAGCATCTGCCAGAACATAAGTAGGGACACTTCATTAAGATATCTATTGGAAAGCCATAAATTACTAGATATGACCAGGGTGTCCCATTGCTCCTATGAGATACAGAGTGACATTTTGTGACTTGAGCAATCAAGATTAACCACTTGATGAAGATTCTGACTGACTAATTCTGGAGTTAATTTACCTTCTCTTTAATTAGGCTAGCTGTGTAGTATCACAGTGGATCTGTAAATAACCTGAATGAACCCAGATGTTTGCTTTCTTACCTGTCAATGTGAGATTATCTTGGCCATGACCTTTTCTCAGCCATGAGAAACCATAAAAATAAAGAGGTTAAGGGATAAAAAACCCCTGCAAATGTCTGAAAATATTTCAGAAGTTGCAAGTCAGTCCTGTGCCTTATCATAGAGATCCCAACAAGTTATCATGGCTTCTGTTTTGCCTGAAACTTGTCTGAAGTGAGCTGGTGCCCAATGGAGTCTGCCCTCAGGGAGGCACTAGCACCCACTGGCCTTGTGCTGACTGGAGGCTTGTAAGGCCACACGTGGTTAGCATGTGACATCCTCACTTATAAATGGTTGGATATTACATGAAAATGAGTAACTTTCAGACAAATTCATGAAAGGCTCTGCTGCATAGCTTCCCAAAGGTCTCCACCTATGCTTTCCCCATTTGAATGATGCTTGCTGTCCCACCACAGGCACCTACTGCCTCACCAGAGCTCCCTATCTCTCTGTTTCACTCTCTGATCTCATCCTTTCAGGTTTTCCCTGCTTTGCTTTAAGCTGATGCCACCCACTCCTACCGTGGACATCTGCTGCCGTCCTGTCTACAGGCTGCTGCCGGCCATCCTGTTGTGTTTCTTCCACAACTGATGGTCCCAGCCCCTCGGGTAGGGGTCCAGGAAGCAGAAAGCAAACAAACACGCCAACATCAAAGCAGCCCTCGGCAGTCTGACCCCACCTCCAGTTTCCTCTTGCCATCTGCTGACAATGAAAGAAGCTTCCTCCAGGGAAAGCAAGGGCTTCTGAGCTTTACCCCCATGGCTGGGTAGCTGCACTCTCTGAGCCCCTCCTTTGTCTTCCTTCCTTTCCTCTCAAGGAAAATTGAAAGAGAAGGAAGGCTAGAGACATTTTGTTGGAAAAACAGGGCCAAGCCTAGGACAACCCTAGGACATTATCACAAATCATAGCACTTAAAATTCCTGCTCAGCTGCTAATTTAGGCAATGTGCCACAAACACAGCTTTATGAAAGGTGGCTGCCTGGCAGGACAACAGCTCCAAGAGGGCCCTGCCCTAACTTGTGGTCTGGCCTGGCTGAGAGCTAAGAAACATGTTCTGCCCTGGGCTAGGGAATTCAACACACTCAGGAACATTTTCAGACACTGTGGCAAACTAACACAGAGTAGCCTACAACTTATAAGCTTTCCAGGATTCAAAGCCCCTTGGAGGCAAGAAAGTGGCATATCGGAAATGGCCCTTCACATGCTCACATTCTCAAGCTCTGCATGGGAATATTTCTGGGCACCACTAGTCTTCCCAGGCCACAGCTGTGATAGGGATTGTTTTAACAGTCTAACTGTACATGTAGCTGACTGTGGCTTGTTTCATTTATTAATGCAGAAGTAGCAAATGCTTTCTAGACCCCAGATCTCCTGTTGGCCTTGGCTTGGTACCCACGCAGGAACAGACTAAATAAAGCATGCAGTCACACAGATGTTCTTGTATTTGTTAATTGCTTTTTGACAGAGTAGTCTTGTTTCATGTAAGAATATTATGTGTAATCATAGTGTGGTACAAGTACATGTGCAGGTAAGATTCTAATTTACCAGCCTCTAGGACAAGTCCTTCTGGCTGAGAGAGATGGGATTTTTCCACCTGAAGAAGATAAGGCTCCAAGCAGCCTTCCAGTATCTAAAGGGGGCCTACAAGAAACCTAGAAAGTTGCTTTTTACAAGGGCTTATAGTGATAGGAAACAGGGTAATTTAAAAGAGGGTAGGTTCAGGTTAGGTTTTGGGAAGAAATTCTTTGCTATGAGGGTGGTCAGGCACTGGAACAGGTTGCCCAGAGTGGCTGTGGATGCCCCATCCCTGGAAGTGTTCACGGCCAGGTTGGATAGGGCTTTGAATAAGCTAGTCTAGTGTTTCTGTCCATGGCAGGGGGTTTGGAACAAGATGGTCTTTAAGGTCCCATCCAACCCAAACCATTCTAATATTCTATGATTCTGCAATTCTCCAGGTAAAGTGGTTATTGTGGTGGTAGATAGAGCTGATATATACAGTTCTTGAAAAAACTATTTTACTGCAAGGAAAGGAAATAATGCTCAATGCAATAGCAAGGGGCAAGAAAGAAGAAAGCAAAAGAATATGACAGGTAAAATCCTTGTGTCCTCCTTCCCACCCATAGGATTTCTGCATTTTGCTTTAAGTAACTGCTACTTTAAACACTGAGTTATTATGTAAAACAGAAAAACAACCTGACTACACCATGCCATACGTTACAGGAAAAGGTGTAAAACAGGGCTGGAACTTTCAAGAGTGGAGAGGCATTCCCATGTAGCTTTCAGGATTCTCCTACTTATTCGGATTTTAATACATCCTCTCTTAAGTGTCTGGTGGGCATGTGCCTTCCTACTTTGCGTGGTGACTTAATGTTGTCTGTTTTGAACCCACTGGGGATCATAGTAGTCTGTTTAAATTCTGTAGGAAAATAGGTTCTGATTTAATATCTATTATGTTGCTATAGTCCTTATTAAGTGCTCAGATATAAAACATTACAACCAAGTAGGTCCTTGGTGGATCTAGACTGCAGTGCAGAAGATGAAATTCTGATCTCATTTAATACTGGAATAGCACCAATTTATTTTCATTTAATGAGATTATAATCTGGCCTCCTGTCTTTTCATGGCCCTAGCATACTGCATATTGCAAATCTCACTCATTAGACTTAAATAAATATCAACATAATAAACTAGTTCTCCTTAAAAGAATAGCACTGATTTGCAACCCAGCTCATGGTTTTAATCTCTATGTACGTGGCACGTCACCAGGAATAGAAGTCTACAGTAAAGTAAATGTAAAGAAAAAAACCCAAAATTTCAAGAGTGACAAAATGAGAGGTCCTGTAAAGAGCTCCTATAAAATATCCTGTGTTTTAGTGGTAGCTTTTCTCTCTCAAACAAATAAATGAATAAACCCACTCCTTCATTCTGCTAAGATTAAATAATAATTCACATTGTATTTTTAAGGCAGAATCTCTGGTATCACAAGCAAAAAGTTTGGTTATTGGCCCTTGGAATGGAAAAATACAACAGTATTTAGGTGATACCTCAGAGATAAAAAGAGAGGACTTTTCTCTCCTTAGTTCTCCACTGTGAATCTTTTCATAGATCAGTCTCAGTGGTAGTCAGTGGTACCAGTCAGCGGTACAGCAAGCACTGCTTGAGATTTTCAAAGCTCAAAGTGTTAATTTCAGGCCTATAACAATTCATTGATATTTTCAGCTGGTGATGTTGGTGAGGCTAGAATCTCACATGGAAGCCCAAGACAAAGCAAGACCAAGACCAGCTCAGCACGACTGAAGGCCAATGATGCCAGAGAGAAGGGGAACTTGTGTTTGAACTTTCTAGCCCAGAGGTTATCCTTCATCCCCAGGGCTAACACCCACAGAAGAGGGTTACTTTCTAGCATCTTCAGTTTTTAATTGATCTTGACAGCATTCTAGAAGTTTTGGTTTAATCCCATTGCAGAAGGAACAAAACCAGTGTCTCAAAAAATTAATAAATATTTCTTTTTGAAATAGGATCCTTGTACCAGGGCAGCTTCCAGAAATCAGCTTCTGAACGTGATACAGACCAATCAATCAATGTACGACAACAAGAGTTGTGGCTAGAGGGAAGGCTGAAAGTCAGGCAAAATGGGATTTTCCTACAAATTTCCATTAAGGCTGCAGAAGATCAGTATCGTTGCCCCTCACATTTTTAAGTCCTTCTTACACTGGTGTACTTGCAGAAAACAACAAATAAACACCCAAACCAAACCCTATAGGATTCATGTCATTATCTTACCTTCCCATAATTTAATGGGAAAGATTAAACTTTAATACAAATTGACTCATACAGTCAGCCGGAGCCACACAGTGGACCATAACCCAAACATATTTTCTCTCTATAGGGTTTTAATTCTCTAAGTGAGCAGAGGAAACTGGGCTCAGAGTAACAATAAGCAAACCCATTCTGCCATCTACTGGCTCTTCGATATCAACACGGTGAAAATATGGTTAATTATAAATGTGATAAAACTGAAACAGAATATGTCTCAATGTATTCAAAAATTACTTAAGGAAGATCAGTAAAAAAGAAAACAAGATACCTGGGATTGTTCTTGATGTGTCAACAGGTTTTGTTTTGCCATATCATTAACAAAATGAAATCTTTTTTATTTCAGGTGTCACATGATGTTTTTATTTAAGGTAAAGCTGGGGGAAAAAAATCAGTTTGATTGCATTAAAATATTTAGGTCTGAAAAAGGGTTTCTTTTTTTTTTCTCTCCTACAATTTTATTGTCTAAGTACCAATCCTCTAACACTCTTTAGTCATAAAACTCTCTCCTTTCAATGTTCCCTAGATTTTATCCCTGACTTCTAGTAATTTCTGATTTATTTTTCAGGTTACAAGTTGTACTGTATTCTCTTTAACAGAATTTAAAAGACTTTGCTGGTTTTTTATACAAGATGAATGCAGGTCATTGCAAATCTCAGACAGGCTCACCGATCAGATGTGGAACAGTTCTTGCTAGCTCTGTTCTCAGGACCACTTTGCAGTCTTGTTTCCTCAATAGACATGCTTTTACGTTAGCTTGGAATACTTTGGGAGATTTTTGGCAGTGTGTGGTAGTATTTTTGCTGATGTAAACCAGCAAAAATTACTTTGGTCCATGGTAGTCTTCTTCTGACAGACACACAAATCTTGTGAGTTGAAGGTCTGAGGTTTAATTTAATATTTACTGGCAAGTGCTTATTGACTTATTGATAGACTGTAGCAATAATTTATTATAAGATAATAAACATAGAGTTCCAAAAAGTATAGGCATCAGTCCTGGATTTAGAATTGAACAGTGTTGGCTCTTTGAACAACAAAGCTACCCTCTGATGCCGTGTATAACTTATGACTCCTCTTCCAGATGAGAAATAGATGGGACCACCCATCTTTCTGGCGGTGATTTTACCCCAGAATACACGTAAAAACTGTTGTCCATAAAGCAGTAGTGGGTAGGAGATTTAGTAGGACTGGCTTACACTAGGTCAAATCCTGTACATCAAGGTTTTGTCAGATTACCAGAGACTTTGTTCTGGATAAAACAGCAGCCATTTCTGCATCATTTTCTTTTGTGTAGCTGCACAAGGTTTTAGTGGTGGGGGGACTACAGGGGTGGGTTCTGTAAGAAACTGCTAGAAGCTTCTCCAAGTTATACTTGCTGCAGGTCATCACAGTGACAGTGGTAGCATCTCTGGGATTACATTTTCAAGAACCCGAGGAGGGAAGGAGGACCTCTGCACAAGAGCAACTGAAGGCAGAGAAGGGAGAAGTGAGAATATGTGACAGAAAAAACTCTGCAGACACCCAGGTCAAGGAAGAGGTAGGGGGAGAAGGTGCTCCAGGCACTGGAGCAGATTCCCCTGCAGCCCGTGGTGCAGACCATGATGAGGCAGTTGTGCCCCTGCAGCCCATGGAGGAGGAAGGAGTGGTAGAGACAACCTAAGACAAACTGACCACATCCTCCATTCCCTACTCCCTTCTGTTGCTGGGAGGAGGAGGTAGAGACAATTTGGAGTGGAGTTGAGCCTAGGGTGAAGGAAACAGTGGGGAAAAGGTGTTTCTAAGATTTGGGGTTTTTTCTCATTATCCTACTCTGATTAGATTTCCAAAGAGGATACTTTTTTCTCGACATTATTTTGCCCACGAGAGCAACAAGTGAGTGACCTCTTCCTATCCTTGTCGATCTACTTGACAGAGTGGCTTTGATGGACACCTGGTATCTAGCCAGGGTCAACCCTCCACAGTAGGGAACACCCTGAATAGAGAGGAAAGAAATGGATTCCTCATTACCCTGCTGCTCCATGTAATGCCATGAGACACTAGACTGGGACTATAGGAAAAGATCCTTTCTCACATATCCCTGATACGCTGAAGGTCCTGGAGGACTTAATATGAGGTGTTCTGGGACTTGTTACACATGATCTAACTAACACTTGGTCCTCAGAGGATGCAGTCTGAAAGGTTTCCTCTTTCCACATATCTCATGTCTTCCCTCCACAGGGAACTCAGCACAGAATCCGACCACAGAAAAACAAACATTATAGTTCATCATAAGAAATGGTGAAGAGAAAGTGCATACATGTGTGGGGGAAAAAACATCAGCAAAAGCTAATGCTGAAACATAAGGTCACAAATTTCAGTCCTTTGAAGATGGATTTAAAATTTCTTTCTTAATCCCTAAAACAGCACTCACCTCACTGGTTGAAGATTATTCTACTCAAATATAGACATCAATCACACAATTCAGGCAGAAAGTTGCCAGGGGAAGAAAAACACCATTTCATCAGATCTGCCTATGTTGTGGATGGCCTCTTCAAGTGAAGGATTGAATCAGTTTATTTCTTCTGTTGACTAAAATACACTAGACAATGTCTGCCCACCATGACTATAATACCCACTAGCAGATCTTGATATGACCTCCTGGAGTACCTTAGCACGTAAATAACCTTGTATGTGTCGTTCTAACTTTATAGTCTTATGAATTAAACAAATCTGGATAAGCTATTTTCAGGACAACTAGCCTGTTTCAGCCTGTTTTATTTTACTGTCAGGACTTCAGCACAAAGCTTCAATACATTTTCATTTTCTTCTCCTCTGACTAACATTTATCTCAAAACGAAAATGTGACATTATGAAAATTAATACCTTAGTAGTGAAAAAACCAATATTGTATCAACTCATTCTGGTGGAGAGGATTACTCTGACGATAATATTCATATTCCCATCACACACAGAATAGAGAGCTGTAAGGTGCCATCTATTTAGCCTCCTTCATTAATACAAGGAAAGTCAAGACCTTTCCAATAAGCTGAGTGCTGAGTGCCTTCACCTGACACTGTCAGCTCCTGGGGAGATCCAGGCAACCTGCAGATGGAGCTGGATCAACGGGTGTTTTCAACCCTGAGCCTAGACAATGAGAAGAAATGAAAGAGGAGACTACAGCAATGGGACACAGAGATTCCAACACAACTGGTTTTGGAGTAGGCTGTGCTGCTTCAATCAGTGTCCAGCAAAGCTTTCTGGAATGGAGTAGAGAATGACAGCAATATACTAAAAGTCTGTCATCTGTGTTACTTTATTATGTCATGTGTGATCTCAAGGAAGGCTAAAATGCAAACCAGGGATGTTGAGCTTGATATAGCATACATTAGCACAAACATTCCTCCTATGACATGATTTGTACAATCCTTAAACAGCCTTGGGAATGGAGCAAAAGGCAAACAGGGTAATTTAATCTGAAGAGAACATGACAAGCAATGAGTATGCACTAAGGTTATAGAAAAGGGTAAGCCACAAAATCAACCAAAAGAGAAAACTTCCTTTTCAATTACAGACTTACACATGACAGTGCACATACATTATTACATTGATTTTTGTAACCATTTCTAACTTACTAACCAAAATTTTAACTTTGCCTTTACAGAAGTGAATTTATTTCCTTTTCCAAATTGATTCCATGTGAAATGTGAGTTCAAGCAGCTCTAGAAAACACAGTGTACATTTTTCAGTATCAATATAGAGAAACAAGACATCCAGGACCCTCTCTGTGGCAGAATTTGGTTGCCTCTATATTGCTAAATGTTTTTAATCTCTGTAAAAAAATAAGGCTGGATGCACAGAAATGACTGTCAGAAATGGCCCATACCCCATATCCACCAGCAGCTCTCTGGGGATCACTTCTTACCATGACTCAGAGACAAGACAAAGATTATTCTGGTAGTCCAAGTACTTATAAGAAAATTACCCAAGAGGTTCCCTGACACTGTTTAATTAACTACAATAAGCTGTGTCCTCAGAATTCCTCAATCCATTGGGAAAAGCAGTACTATTTTTCTGAAACTTTTTGAGGTCACCACTATCAAGTAAAAGATCAGTAATCCAGGATTATGGGCTTACTTTTACTAGTCTTCCATGTTGAGGTTGGATACAGGTAGATGCCTGTCCTGATGGCTGTTATCCTCTGTCTTTCTCCCAGGTCACAGGAACTGAAGACAGCAACCAGTCAGCACTTCAGGAATCTCCATTTTGTCCCTATCTTTTAAACACTACAGTATTCAAGCAGTGACGTGGCTTCCACATGACTGTTTTCCACAGAAATAATACTCATCATCATAAGCCTGAATGGAAATGGGCAATGGCTATAAAATCAAATGAATCAGAGAAAACTGACCGCCGAAGTCTTCCCAAATATTAACCAAAGAATATGAACAGGAAGCATCCCTGCTTTTAGAAAGAAGATTCGTTATGTTGTCACAATGGAATTATGAGACACTTCCTGTGATTAATATTTGTGTGCATAAAAAATAGTAGCATTCCAGCCAAAGCGTCCATGTCAGTGGATCTGATGCCTAAGCTTATTTTCAGACACCTCAAGCAATTGGCTTGTAAAAGCTACATGGCACACAAACTATCAATAGGGACACAAATTGTTTACTGACTGTGTGTCTGGCTGGGGCAGGTGGCTCAGCAGTGATCTCATGAAAATGAGATTGCATTATGTCTCAGTGTTGTCTACATACTGCTTTAAAGACATATCTGGAGAGGGATCCAAAACTTCAACTGCTTCCTATAAATGAATCCAAACTTCTCAATTCACAATCTAATAACCACAGATTGATGCCATGTATTCTTGAAAAATGATGTATATTCTTGAAATATCATGTCATATATTCTTCAAAAAGTTACCAGGTCCTACTGGATCAGAAATGATTGGTATGAGATATAATTAGCTACTTTTTTTTAAAGTTGAGCTGAAATAAAAGCATGAAGAGATGAAGAAAAACAATAAAGAAATCCATTGAATGTTTTTAACAGCAGGGGAGGCTTAGCCTGAGTTTGGGGACATAGTTGCATTTAGCTTTAAAGAATTTTTCAGCTAGATCTAATGAGAAGAGAATTTATATTGTTGGCATTTGCACAGAAATCTTGTAGTATTTAGCCATCAGACAATTGTTTTCTCATCTGGTTTGTATTTGGGATTTGAAGAGGAGCACACACAGCCTCTGCTGGTGGTGTTTTATATTGTAAAATCTTCCTAAGTCCCTATATTTAGAAGAAACTTCCATCAGCTTGTGTTAAGTACTTTCTAGTATGCATTGTTATCAAGAACAGGCTGGGGAGCATTTGAGGGCCACTTCACCTCATTACTGAGCAGTAGACAGAAAGATGTGGGTTGTAACACAAGCTGCTTAGAAAACCACATTGCTTTCTTTCACTTCTATGAAATGCCTAAACTAAAAGAATCCTCTGACTCTGACCTGTTTGCAGTATGAAGCAAAGTTTTTGGGTTACTAAAGTGATAAAAAGCTGTTGCTTACCAAAATCCCCTCATTATGTTTTAACAAGAAACAACTTTTGTACCTGCCTCAATAACTCACCAACGTCTGGAAGAAAATTCTGAACTATGTAGGTAACTGGACAACAAAAGTATTTTTCCTGGCATTTCATACTGTCTTCCTACACACTTCATAACCACTTTAAAGGCAGATAGCATACGTGCCACGTGTCTCTTCACCCCTGCCTGGCACAACATGACACATATCTTGATACGGCACTTCCGTCTTGTATTTTGAGCATTATGAAAATAAATTATCAAACCCATCTATAATCGATCTTTTGAATGTAAAGAGTCTCCACCAGATGGTGCCAGCAGTCCAAGGTAGTGGCCTCAAAAGGCCCCACACAGGCATTTAGGTTGATCAGCAGAGCCTCTCCTTGCTGCACAAACTCGAGCGTTCATAATCCTTCATGGATATGATGCAACTCTTGAAAAAGAATTAAAAGTATTAAAAAAAAAGTACAAATTAGAAGAAGGAAGTTATCAAAATCAAAGCACCCTGAAATAAGCTGAATGGGACATGAGGGACTGAGCCTCAATATATGATATATTACTATGATATATGGGTGATAAATATGATACATAAACATGGCATAGAAAGTGATTTTAACCCATTCAATTTTTATTTTAACTATTATGGTAATTTGAGTATTTTCAAGTTAATACAGTAGTGGGTTTTTTCCATTTTTTTAATATTATTTTTTTTCCTACCTCTGTTCCAGGGCCTGATACAAATATTTTAGCTCCTCTAGTGTAAAACAGAAATGATTCCATTCAACTTAATGGAGTTGGATTTGATGCATCCCAGAATGACCTCACAGTTGTGACTGGACTACCAAATCTGTACACTGAAGATTGTTAGGTAATGAAGATGTCCAGAAAAAAAAGAAAAAAAATTCAAATTAACGTTTACAGATTAGGTATTAAGAGTAAAAAGCAAAACTGAGCATTAACTACTGATAAGTGTGGTTGCTCTCGATCTTTTCAGATTAAAGCCTCCCCTCTGTATTATCTTCTATTCTGTAAAGTGGATGAAACACTTCAACACAACTTCTGTCTCCTACAGTCTTCCTTTCCTCTTTCAAGCTTCACATGTGCATGAAAACTCCACAGCTTTGTGTGCCACAAGGTAATCTCAGACAGCCTTTTACACTGTAGGGCACTTCTGTCCTGAACTCCCAGACTGAGAAGCTGACACTTCACTTACTAAGAGGTTCAAGTATTAGGAAAACATATTTTTCACCATTATTCAACCAACGAGAGACTGAAACATTGCTCAAATACATCACTCAAATTGTTGTCTTCTCTCAGACTTCACAGTATAAATAACATATATGTAAGAACATATATATCTATAAAAAAGACACATACAATGGCAAAAATTTCCTTATTTCAGCTACTCCGCTAATGCACTAAATACATATACCCTTCCTGCTCCAGCTGTGCTAGCTGAAGATATTATCAGCTGCACAGTATCACTTGAAATCACCACTGTCAGCTGCACAACATCACTTGAAATCACCACAGCTGCAAATCTGCCAATCAAACATCAAGGGTGATGACTCTCTGATCTGCTTCACTCCAAAGAAGCCAACTGGCAAAGATACTATAGAGAAATAGATTCATCAATTCTGGCTTATTTTGACTGGAAAAACTAGTGAACATTTACAAGAGTTATTTTGTTTGAATAGCAGAAGACGTGGCAGGGATCCTGATGAGCAGTTTAAACTGGTCTGAAAGTGTAGATTCAGAGTTGCATTTAGAAAAGGACATGAGACAGGAGAGATGGAACTTGCAAAGCCCATTGGACAAATACCATATTAATCCCAGGGGGAAAAAAATTCAAATCCCTTCTTATAAAAAAAAAAACCCCAACAATGTCTAACATTTATTAGTCCCGCATTTAGTGATGAGGAAAAAAAATGTAGCTTTTACTCGTATGCTGAGGTTTCAGAGTTCCAAGTAGATGCTTTCTTTCCATGCCCTTTCCTGAACTCATAGAACAAGAAAAAGAGTCAAGTTTCCCCTTTCTCAGGAACAGCCAAGGAGGGTTTTCCAAAGACTTAACAAAACTTGGTCACTTGGCCACCATATATCAGTTCAAAGTGCCAAGAAAAATAAGTCTTTTTCAGTTAAAAACAATAATTTCAAAGTTTGGATTAATCAGGGAGTAGACTTTCTCAAGTTTGAGAAAAATAAGCTTCTAAGATAATGAGTTGTCATACAGAAGTCAATAGCAGATATTTCATGAATAGTTTAATTTAGGGATTATAAATGATTGAAACTGATATTTTATTAGAGTTAATAGTGAGCTTTCGCTTCTTATTTGATTTGAAAATAAGTAATAAATTTTTTAAAATCTCTTCCCCTTCTGAAAACTGCAAAAAAAAGGAGAAAAATCCAAACCCAAAAAAATCAACAAAAAAACTCACCAAGATCAAATTTATGTGTGAAATTAACATTATCTTTATGTCTATTTAACTCAGTCTGAAACTGTAAACAATATTGGGGTCAAATGACTATTAAAAGGCATTATTGTGTGGCACCACTGGAACCATTGATAATGTGCTCTACAGGACAAATTCTGTATATAAAAATGTCTAAATCAGAAGCATAATGTGAATTTCTGGCATTTATTATGTCAGTTTGCATTTAAGAATTCATATAGACTTCATCCTGCATATGAAATTACCCAGATAATCTAAAAATATTGTTGTATGCTACTGTGTCCTAAAATACCTTCCAAATAAGAATATGACAATTTTTACAACAAAAACTGAACTAGACTAAAACTATTGAGGACTTTAATAATGTCCACTCAATTTTTATTTCAATGTCATTTTATATTTGGGGGTCTGGGGGGTGGTTGTTCTTTTTCTTTTTATAATGGATTATATCAGTATTTTGGCACATGGAACAAAAACAATCAAAAGTTTTCTTCAGCTTTTAAAGGTTATGCTTTCCCCCTTGTTAAGTTTTTCCACAAAGAAAAGGAGCACTGGCTTACACTAATTGAAGGTGAATTCAGAAGTCTTCCAGGACATAAAATATGCTGGACTTTCAGAAAATACAATAATACATTGTAGAAGTGTCCTGAAAACGTTGTGGGAACCACTTCACCCATTTGAGGACATGGCATATATGGCTTCTATCAGTTGATAGCAAGACTGCATGTGTGTCTCTGCTCTCTTACAACCTCATTGGTTTGTTTCTGTCTACATGTCCTCATATAAACAAAAGTTAACAAAAATTCAGATCTTCTGCCTTGTATGTTCTATGACTTCCATAATTAAAACCTTTATAATCTCTCGACGTTTTCCTCTGGAAGATCTGTGCTTGTAAGTCTTTGGACTTTGGAGCATGTAAGAGACTTTTATTTTAAAGGAGCTAGATCAGAGTACTGGCTTCTATAGTTCCTTCTGCCCCTGATCTCGGGAGGTAGTTTTTCATTTTAAGAGGCTTTCAGTGTTACAGATAAATATACATTTAACACTAAATTAGGGCAATCTTGGTGAGTCCTTAAGGGACGAGGAAAGGCAGTTCGTAGAAATTCTTAAGCTAGATTTCAATTACATCTCCATGAACATTTCCAGAATCAGTTCAAACTGAGTTCAAGAACATTTTAAAATAAGAACTAATATGAATTTCTTTGGAGGTAGTTGAATTATGATTAGATCTGGACATTAGGTCATCATATTATTCCTTAGTGAAATTTTGAAGTAAAAGGGAATTTACAGGATCAGTGCCTTCCTCAACTCTGTCAAAGTTACCCATGTCATTCTTGTTTGTGAGATAGAAATCAGCTTGAATCCAGAATAGAGCACATGTGAGTGGAAATGATATTTTACTCTTTTTATTAATGCTGAAATTCAGAATCCCTAGTGATCAAAAGCTTTGTGAATTTAATGATTAAACAGGGGCTCAAGTCCTTTGTGGAAAAACGTTTTAATAAAAAAGGAGTAGGATACAGGCTGCACACTAACTCAGATCAGTCTAGGAAAATGTAATGATTAGAGAGGTTTCTTTTGTGCAGTGTTCAACAAAATTTTGAGGTACTGAACTTGGGAGTTGGTGAAGATAAATAAAGGAATGGCTTTGAATTGAGAAGGGTAAATATGAAATCTATACTGAGATCAGTACCTGAAACAGTCTGAACGATATTGTAAGATCTCTGTGGACTTCTTGAGTTCCCTCTCTTCTTTATGGGAAAGAAGGTGAATTTACAGACAAAATCAGTTTTAAGGAGCTCATGAAATTAATATTAATTTCATGCTGATGAGAACCTTTAGTATTCTCATACAGTAGAAGAAAAAGTGAAGTTGAGAGGAAAAGGCAGGGAATCATGTCAAATTCCCTAAGATTACTGAGAAAAGCCATGGAAAATCCATGTGTGAGGTCAGAATTTTGATATGGATGCTGAGAGCTGGATGCAGAGGATTTCAGGGCTCAGGGAGCTGGATACTGTGAATCTCACAATTAGGCTCCATGCTATCCCACTGAAACACAGAGGTACAGCTTGTCACCTAGTTCAGGGCTGTGTGTTTCTTGCTGGATAGATAGACACTGGAAAAGTTAGTTATTAAAGTACCTTGTTTTTCCTTTGCCCTATGTCCCTCTTCCCCTGAAAAAGCCTCAGGAAATACTTTTCTTTGCATCTGAGTCATTTTTGCATAGTTGTACAGAGAAGAATAATGTCAAGAAGCTGTTTCATGCATCCTTGCCTAACCCAAGTGTTTTCTTAACTTACATATGCTTGCCAAGTGGTTTCCATTCTGATTTTCAGTGCTATGTCCTCCAGTAGACCTCTCAGCCTGGACTTTAGTTTCAATTTAACATATTTTATCTTTTAGTTTTATATTAACCTTCCAAGATGCATTCATAGGAAATTATAGGAGACTATATGGCTCCTTCTCAAAAGAGTGTTCAATGAGGAATATAAATAATCACAAATACTTATTTATGGAAAAACAGCAAAGTGTTGAAAACTGGTTTGCACACAGAAACTTGCTATAGCTTCATTATTCTATTTAATTTGTTCTTTTTTTTTTTATTGGCAAATACTTTAGGTGTGAGTAATGATCAGCTACTAACTGGTGAAAAATAGTTAAATGTTACAATACTTATGTTTTCCTTGACCGTGAAAATGCAAGTGTACCGCAAGAAGAACAAAACATCATGGGACAAAAATTCCGTGATTTTTGGTAAAACGTTGTTCCTAAAGACATCCTATGAAGAGTGCACTCTATAAGCTGATATTTGATAATGATTTGATTTGACTGGTGTGGCCCCCTCTTGAATACTGCATGCAGTTTTGGTCAAATGTTTGAAATTTGACATGAAGGCAAGAAAGAAAGAAAACATGACAGAAATTTCTTTGAAGAGGGAGAAGAGCTGTTTTTTTCCCAAGTGGTTTTTTTTCCCCCCTGGTTTCTAGTTTGCTTCTGACTTGACTGGGGATTCCACTTGCTTTAGAAAAAAGTCAAAAGGGGAAAAAATATGTTTTTCCACAGCATTTTTTTTCCTCTGGGGTTTTAGGAGCACAGCTGCACCCAGTCCTTTCATAAAGCTAGATTTAAGCCTTTAGTATGTTGGCATCAAAAGAGGTACCATAAGGGGCCATTCTCTTTTTTGTAACTGACATTCATCTTCCCTCAAATTCCACTTATCTGATTTTTCTTAAATCACTGTCAGTACCAACACTTAAGAAATTGTGTCATGATCCTATATGCCAGTCACTGCATGTCTTATTTCCTGTGAGATGTTGAATGAAACCTCAGTATCTAAGAATTATCCTTGACATAAAGTCATTTGGGGTTTTTTGGTGGGTTGCTTGTTGGTTTGTTTGTTTGTTCTGGTTAATTTAGTTTTGTTTTGTTTTTCTTGAAATTCACGGAGAAATAAATTGAGGTATTTACCAGCCAAAAATAGTGTACCAAGGGAGGATGATTTTTACACTTTTGAGAAATCTACCTTTGATTCCATTTAGATTTCAGTGGTTGCCAACAGTGGTAAAGTCAAAGCCACATCATAATAATTCATCTGTCCATCTTTCTGGAAGTGTTTTCATTATTTTCTTAACATTTATCTTATAGCAATGAGATTGCAAATTTTTCATATTTTATGTTGTTTTTTGAGTTTAGTTAGATACCTTTGGAATGAACCAAGTATTTAATAAATCATGAGGAAATCAATATATCTTTTTCTGAGAACATTGCCTTTCTGCCGTTTCTAACCCTTAAAAATTATTTTGACATTGAGACTCTGTCTAGCAAAATAAATTTAATGATGACACTCTAGATATGCAAAGAAGCATAGATAGAGTAAAAACCTACTGTTTTGCAGCTGGAATTATTACATGACAAATATTCATATTACAGATTTTATTCTCTTCTAGAAAAGCAGACACCAACTAGACAAAGATATAGGTTTGAAGCTCTTTTTTCCACAATTCCAAAATTTACATTCAAGCATAGACATAGTATTCAAATATTGTAGAAGGAGAAGTTAGGACCAAGGCTTCTGTTTAGAAGCATTAAATTATAAACTATTGGTAGTCACATTGATTGCATTTTAAATCATTCAACTATTAAAGACTGATCTAAATTGGGTCATAAATAACACTTATAAATGACTGTATTTGTAAAGAGTGGGCAAGAACTTAGACAAGAGTTTCTCACTTCTGAGTTCCGTTACAACTTAGTAACTTTTCAGAGGCAGATCAATTTTAAAATATTTCAAGAAGATGTAGAAGTCTTATTTTTCTTAATGTCTTTTCATTTTATCCCACTTTAGTCTTACAAAAGGAATTATATATAGTTACTACTATACCTATCCGAAGGATAATAAGTTTACCTATGAGCAGTGTCTCAAATTCAGCATTCTTTCCAAAGAGCTTCCAGTTTTAGAAAACAGAGCCTGAATATTCAACAGAAACTACTTCATTTTGGTGTTCATTATCTGCTACCCTTGACTGTATAGGAGACTAAACCTGACAAAACCTTCCCAATCTCAGCTAAAACTGAAAAATAAATATTTACTGATAACAGAAATGCTGGGGTATGATTTTAAGATACCCTAATTCTTTTAATCTCGGTATAGATACACTAAATCATCTAAAAAGTTGTTCACAGGTGAGTGGCAACCAGCTTATTATGACCACTCAGGTGGTTTAAATCTTCATTTAAATACAGATTTGTGTGCCCAAACTTATTTTTTTCTGCAACAGTATTGAAACCTGTTTTAAATTGATTCAAGAATAATTTAAATATGAAGATGAAGCAGTAGAAAAAGATAAACAGACCTTCTGCCACTTTGTCAAATTTGCAGGTTACATTGTATATAACCTTGCATATCACCTTACTCATTTTTTCAGTAGATCAGTTTTGCTGAATAAAGTATTCTGTACTGTGCATGAGTGAATGTATAATGAATTTGAAAATCCAATTCTTTTGCTGTGCAAGATTCCTATTAGTCCACCTTTCTCTTATAAATCTTTTTAATTCCTCAGATTTAAAATTGAGTTATCTGGAAAAAAAAAAATCTTGTATCAATATTTCTCTCTTAAATGAAATAATAAATATTTGATTTTTCATGATATAGCAAAAATAAAGATAAAAATAAAATGTTACCTCTTTGATATATATATATATATATATATATACAATTTGGGTTAAATCTGACTCTAGATCCGAAGTTCTCAGAAATATATTGAATTCTTTTAATTCTTGGGCCTTAGATTGGGCACTCCTAAGCCTGGAATGGTTTATTTGAAGACTGCTTAAAGTAGAACTGAAATAGATCTCCATTCTATTCTTTTTGAAAAATCACAAACATCTTAATAAATGCTGATTTTTCCTGGCATATAATTCACTTTTTAAACATACAGGCACTGCAGGGTCACTGTTTTTGACAGTACAGATACACAAAGTATTGTACACAAAGATACACAAAGATTGAACTAGTAGTTTCAGTCAAAGATATATTTCAAACCTGAGTAGCCAGTAGAGGTTGCTCCAAGCTATTTCAAAACACGAGAAAGGATTAGTTTCACTAAGGATTTGAAAAACAGATGTGAGGTTCTAACCAAATATGTTCAGGTAAATGTGACTTAGTTTTTTCTGACAACAATTAGATAAACAGCAAAAGCCTGCAAACTATTCATTAGACAGACAAAATTATATATGTAAAATATATATATAAGCTAAATCCCCTCAAATGGATCTTAAAGTTCCCATTCACTGCAGTGAATTAATCTGACTGGTTGTCATTCTCCTGCTGTGCGTAAGGGATCATCCAAATCACATTCCATAAGGAAAGTCATGGAAGAGATACATCAACAGCTTAAAAATTAGTTCTTTTGGCAAAAATTGGTATGTTTTTTGGCTTGTCAATTGGTAATGATTTTCCATGAATAGCAATAAACACTCCTCACCACTGTCTCAGACAGTGAGGACTAGAAGTGGCTTTTCCATGTAGGCTTTTTTGCTTTATATTCTACAGCTGTGTCATTAAAAGAGTTTTAACAGTAGCTATAGCCTTTGGCACTCATTCCTGCACTCATTCCTGCAGCCGCATGATCTGTCATTTATTACTTTACTTTTTCACATTTACGTTAATTTATTACATTACTTTTTCCACACATCTCTTGTCTGAATTATGTCTTTTTTCGATGACAGCATGCATGGATGGTACTTTGTCATATGGCCCAGAAAAAGAGCTGTTTTCTGTGAACAACTATACATTTGCTTTATTTAAGAATGTGAAAGGATCTAGTGAATTAATGGAGCAATTCCTGTTCCTTGAATTAAATAGTATATGTCAGATGTGAGAGCCAGGAACTTAGCAGGAAAACCCAAATGTAAATTCTATCATTGATTCACAAGAGATGCCAATTTTATAGCTACTTCTACATAAATGCTCAAAAGTCTAAACACCAGGATGGGCGGACAAGGACATCTACTTTTAAGTGACAGAATAAACATCTCAGAAACTTGGCAAAAGAGAGGACAGTTTATAGAACACTCTAATACCAGTGTGTAAATGGCAAAGCACTAACTACAAAGGTTTAGGCAGCAGAGGAACAATGCTATAGTTAAACATATTACTTAAAGTAATAAAAAACCTAGCAAAACTAAATAATTTTGATCTATTATTTCTAACTACTTTCAGAGACAAACATTCAAAGAACGTACAGAGGCAGAAGAAATTCTGGAATCAGGCCTGAGTACCCGCCAGGTCAACCAGATATTGACAGACCCATATCAGGGTATTATTATAAAGAGCTTCTCTGTAGCACCAATTATGACATACAGATATTAAGAGTTTATAGAAAAACTAAGTTCTTCCACCCAGGAAAAAATCACTATAGTAGCATCAGTTTTTGAAAGATCATCATAAATATGTGAAAGTGTTAAAAGAAAATTCAAAGGAGCAGTTGAAAGTGTGAAATGCTTGAAACAGTATGGAGTTTGTTCATCTCAAGGTAAATGTGTATTCTTTAAGAAAAAAATGTAGTAATACATTGAATACATTGAAGAAGTTGTGGTAAACTTAAGCTTTAAGGTAAAAGAAACTATAAGAAGTAGAAAAGAAAAAGAAAAAACCGAAAAAACAAAATTTTCAAAATTCTGGACATGTTTCCAAATGAAGAAAATAACAAAACCAAAATTCAGCAATGCACCAAAACCTTTGGCAAGTTAAACATAAAACATCATTTAAGCAAAAAAAGAGTTTTGAGGAGCAATTTGCTAGAGGAGCAAAAGGTACAGAGAAATTGCTAATTTTCCCAATGGAGACATTTTACAGGTATAATGTTGCAGGGAATCAGTGAGATTTGTATTGTTGAACATGATAATAATCAATCAGGAATAGGAGACGCATAGCAATATTTTACTGATATTAATCAGTAATACTTTACTGATGACACACAGCACTAAGAAGAAAACAGAAAAATATATGGAAGAAAAAATATCCTGAGGGCTTACTGCACACAAGTTGCAGACACAAACTAGAGTTGAAGAAGTCCCTAAAAACCCAGCCTGCTATAATGCCACTATTTTAAACCTCTTGCTTGCATAAGGTTTTAGAAGAATCTCTCATTTGGCTGCCATTTGTCAGAGGATACTCTATTAGGTGGGCAGTGGGCCTTTCCTAGGACCTTGGCTGTTATTCCTATGTTCTGGAGAAAGGACTGATTGAAGGAGTAGAAAGACGTATCAGCACCAGAGCTCACACAGTAAAACTCACCTGCGTGGTCCTCAAAGTCAGGTGATATTCTCCAGAGGTCTCTGTATTGTTGAGAAAACAATTCTGGAGTGTTTTTGAAATTGCTTGCTCTTTAGGAATTGTGAATATAAACACGGTATCTGCAGTACTCAGGATTAAGACTGATGTCTTGCAAACGCTGATTTACTTGTGCTGCTAAAATCACTGGAATCACTGTTCATGACATTTGTGGATTTTAGGCTCTCCACTGTCTCAAATGGACAATGGATAATTGCTCATACTTGCAAATCAGTTTTAATAGTGACTTTCTAAGATGAACAACAGTATCTGGGAAGTCTGTGCAGAATGAAAATGTGAAGACAAAATCCTGCTTGTGCTGAGGAAACTTCTGACACTAACAAATACAAAAATGTGTTGTTAACACTTTTAGAATTTGTGAAAAGTACCTTGTCTCATTTGATTTTCTGGTATCTCCCCTAAATTTAATAGCTTCAGATGTTCTTGTATTTCATTTTTTTTTTTTTATGACTGCTGAGATTTTAAAGACTGAAAAAGTAGCTTCAAGGATTTGATGTATTGTTACAAGTCCTGAGAAGAATTGTTTATTTTAAAAGAATATAAATCATATACTCTATTAAATTATCACTCTGTTGACAAATTCTGGTTTAGGCAAAACTCTAAATGTAATAGATCTTCACAATTTCAGGGTAAAGAATTCAGACCATTTGAACTGTCTCAGATTCTGATACCAAGAAAATATTGTTTTGGACACTTTTGGAGGAAGATAACTGTAGTGTGTTCTTCCTCCCTCTCTCCTTCTCTCAATAGCTCTTAGGACAGAAACATTACAGAAAAATAATAATTTCAGGAAAGACTGTTTTTCAGACAGTGCTAAAGTTGAGAAACCAAACTGGTGAGAAGATTAATTTTGAGGGGATAAAAAAATGGGATTAATTGAAGTGTGAAGTCCAAACAATTTCCTTATTAGTGCAAGTGCAGACTTGCTGTAACAGCTTAAGTCTAGAATATCTAGATTCTGTTGCCAACTTCTGTCTTAAACCTCTTGTACTGCCTAGTGCAGCAATCATTCAAGTCTTCTGTGTCAAACATAGTTTCTGAGAAGTCCTAAGCAAATCTGTGGTGCTTTTTCCTTTCTGTGCTATTGCACCAAGAACAGCGGACTTCCATTCCAACCTATGTCAAATATTGTATGATCTGATTTATTAGTTGTATTTGAGACCTTTGAAAAAGCTGAGTTACTGAAGTGCAAAAGCATTGATTTTACAGTGATCATCTGCATGATATAACCAAGACATATGTATTAAAGTAAATTTTCAAAAACCTCTACAAGATATCTAGATTTTAAGCAGATAACTTATAATTTTCAATTATTTTCCAATTTTTCATTTCCAGTCTTGAAATTGTACAAAACCCATAGGTGAACATAACTACCCTTTATATTGGCTTTGGTTGGACAACCCAGACCCCAACTGGTCTAACCCAGTTTTCACAACCATGGCCAACAAATGAGACATGGAGAAGAATACATGAATAAAACTATGAATAGATTTGTAGTTCTGACTTTTATCTCCAGAAATTTGCAGCTTAACACTTCCAGATAACAATTCTAGTGCACACCCAAAGAAAAGTTCAGTCAGTTTGCAGATGACATTAATTTAGGCAGAAGTGTTGATGTGCCGGAGGAGAGGAAGGCTCTAGAGAGGGATCAGGCTGGATTGGTAGACTGAGGACAATGTTATGAGGTTTAATAAGGTGAAGTTCTGGGTCCTGACCTGGGATCGCAAAATCCCCATGAAAGACTACAGGTTGGGGGAAGATTGACTGGAAATCTGCCTGGCAGAAAAGGACCTGGGGGTGCTGGTCAACAGCAGCTGAACACGAGCCAGCAGGTGTCCAGGTGGCCAAAAAGGCCAATGGCATCCTGGCCTGGAGGGAAGGGAAGGGAAGGGAAAGGAAGGGAAGGGAAGGGATAAAAGAGAAAAGAGAAAAGAAAAAGGAAAACAAAGAAGAGCTAATATCTCAGTTGTCTTTGACAAGGATAGGCGCTTCGGTACTAGAAAGTGTATTTAATGCCTGTTTTTAAAATTCTCATTCTGATGGAATAAATTCAAGTATTTACATTTTTAATAACATGTGAAAGAAATTCAGTATTAAGTTATGCAATATGATGCACATGGCATAAATACATCATGAGGAGGGAGATCGCACTATGGATAGTCCTCTGGAAACATCAACATTCAATGATGGTCAAAAAAGCAAACATAAATCGTTTTGAAACAAAGGAGAACAAAACAGAAAATATCATCCTGCCAGTAAGCAAAGCCATGGCGTGCTTATATCTTCAGTAATGCACTCTCTGTGTATTTTTTGCAGTAACAAAGGAGAAAAAATAATTGTCTAGAACTTTGAAAACTGCAAAAGTGACATGGACAGCCCAAGGAATAAATGCCTTCTGTAGATTTCACATGTAGAAGGACTGTTTATTGTAGACAACACTTGACTGAAAAAGAATAATCATGAAGGCTGCAGAGAAAAGGAATGAGGATTTCTTGTCATAAAAGATCAGGAATCAAATTTAAAACAGAAAGAGTACCTTTTCAAATGTCACTTAACTAACTAAGGTACTCCTGGCCACAGAATGTGGTGGAAGCCAAAAATATCAAGAAAGGGATTAGATAAATTTGTGAAGGTTGGCTCATTGGGAAATATTAAACCTGTTAGTTCAGATCCAAATGCTGCCTCAGGAAGTCTGTGTATTGCTAATTGCCAGAAGCTGGATGTACAGGGAAAAGACTATTCCCTTCTTGCCTTCTATTTAGGAAATAATTTCTCTGCTCCAGACTGAAAGTTCTGATTAAATTTAGAGAGAACAGAAGAGCACCTTGCAGCTGAGTGTGCCAAGAGATTGGGCTGTAGTCCGACTCTGTATTTCAAAGGATTTCTGTTGGTGAAGTATCAGAATTACAACTTTCCTTTCTCAAAAACATTAATAAGATAAAAAAACATTTATCTCTGGCTAGGTCTAGCCTTGATGCATAACTGGTGATCATAGCATTGGAAGCAATCATATATGTTTGCAGATGAGCTATGGGGTAGCAAATGCTTTCCCATCTCTAATTTATGGCTGCAAATTATTACGATTACTTTGCCATTTGTTTGTACTCTTTGGTATTTTGGGGTTTTTTATGGCAAGAGTGGATATTTATTCTTGATGCCATATTATTATTGGTGGATATGATTCATAATGCATAGTGTTCACAATAATGGTCTCATTCTGTGGTCTCAAAAACTAGTATCAGATTTGCTGGGTTTGTACTGTTATTTCATTTATAAAATATACTTGCCTTGTAAGGACCTTATATTTCTCCATCTGCCCTGTTTCTCCAGCTGGCCTGGCCAAGTTCTGGAAGGCTATAAAATTCTATCTTTTCTTTCAAATGATAAACTGTGTGTTATTAATCTATCTCCATGCTATTTAGTGATTTAGAAAACATTGTGGAGTCTTTTTTCTTCTGAAGTTTCCATCTGATCCCTGAGAGACAGACACAACCATGCAACCAGCAGATCAGCTGCCTTTGTCGTCTCTAAAGTAGTAATCTCCTGTTCTTCTGACAGTAGGAGAGAGGAAGTCACAATATTTCTATCACTGTCACTTCAACAATGAGAACCAGTTTCCCAAATGCCAGAATATAGCTCTCTTTGCCCTACAACTGGGAGAAACTCTGACTGTAACTTATATTTCTCAGTTCTCTTCCCTTTCTGGGAATTTACTTGAGATGGTTAAACTGAGCTCTGAGTAAGCTGACTCTTTGTAGCTTTTGTTTCCCATCCTTCTATTCATGTTAGTCTCTCAGGCACAGGAGCTGGTATGGGTGGCATGGCAGGACATAGTCCAGTTTCAGCATCAAGACTGCCCCTGCACTGGCAGAGGAACATCCAGGGAGGTGGGTGAGACTTTGCCAGCAGACAGTTGTCCTCGGTCCTCTGGTGTCTCCCTCTCCAAAGCAACACCAGGACTTTGGAAAAAATACTAAACTAACTACAAAGTACTGCTGGTCTTCAGCAGTGTTGAGTTAATTTTATTTAAAACCTTCCATGTCCTGAGCTGCTCCATCACGATCTGAAACAGAATAAGTGGAACTTGCCTTACTTTTCTTTGACAATGCAGAGGGGTAAAACTTAGGGAAGACACCCTCTGCTCTCCTTGCTGTAAGTAGGTAGCAGAAGGCACCATTTGAACATGGATCATCTGCCCTGCTTTAGATCTATACTTTGGGATGAGACAAAGCATTCCCTGGAACTGCTTCTTTCTTTGCTTCAGGTTGCCTGCCAATACAAGCTGGGACATGAGCTGAATCTCCCTGAGGGAGCAGAATTCCCAGCATAATTTAACTTACCAGAGAGCTGCTGTCAAATGAACGAGCCTCATTTCCTCCTCTTTAATGTTTCATGTTTCCCCACACTCTTCATTTGGGTGGGGATTTGTCTGATCCAACAGTGACCCAGTTTCTGGGCCATATCTGGCAGAAGGACACATACCTCATTTTTCAGGGCTAACTTCATACTAATTTGGTTTCTGGAACCAGCTAAAAAACTCCAACAATTGCCCATACCGGATCAAAGAAATTGGTGCAAGCACACTGTCAGGGATAAAGAGGAAGACTCCCTTTCAGCAACAGATGGTACTTAGACTTTCCTGTACCGTCTTTCTCCATATAGCAGGGTTACAATTACAATTGTTGCCATGGAATAGATTGGCTGCATCATGCTTATAAATAAACTTTTCACTGTAAACACCTTCCCAGCCTCATGCACAGTTTAGTGTAAAAACTTTGGTGCTGGAGGAAGACTGCAGAGTCGCTACTTCCCAGGTGAAGAGAGATGAAGAAATGAAGGCTGAGGTTTGGATCCCATCAGACTCACCGTTCTCAAAGAAAGGGAAAGGAATTAAAAATGGATCTCAATGAAGTTCTATTAAAGATGCCTCTTTATGAGTGGCTGTAACTCTCTGTTTAGCTTTGCCATTTAAGCAGATGGTCTCAAATGTTGTCTTCTCTGCTATGTGAGAAACAGCATTTCACTGACATTTTTGCTTTTACAATTATTTTTGAGTTGTTAAAAAATCTAGTTTGGATAAAGGCACAAAGATTTGAAAAGGGATGATGATTTCCACTGAGAGTTGTACAAGAAACTGTGAAGAGTATATGAAGTCACAATGTCATATGGATTTGCTTAGACTGGTGGAATAATAATTCACATGTACACTTTATAGTCTGTGTGCTAAAGCTTAGCACAGCCTTCCTTTAAATCCTGACATGTGTTTTTTTCCTAACAGAACAGAACCTAAATACTTGGTAAGTGGTGTAATGCAGTGGTAAAATGATAAAACTCATATTCAGCTAAAATTGTTCTTTGCTGCCCTCTTGTTTCTTTTGGCTCAAGCAAGAAGAACAAAGGAAAAAATGGAAAAGAAAATCTTAATGAAAATAGGGAATGGTGGTGCCAGACAGAGGATGTGACCTGTCAGAACACTGATCTCAGGAGATTGCTCTAGGAATCCCAGCCAGGTTGGCAGCTACTGTTTGCAGCTTCTTGCTCCAACATCACACAGAGGTTCCTAAAGACAAGCAGTGAGAGATTTTCCTCACTGAGTTTTAACTGACAGGATCCTGGGTCCTTTCAAGCATAGTGTGTTTTCCAGCAGATTCCAGGCACAAACTTTTCTAGCACATGGTGTATCATTGTTGAAGACTGAAAGGATTTTGGTTTAATTTAGCTTAAGCAAGGCACGTCTGTCTTGTGTGTATTATTGTACAGATGCCACAGCTATTTCGAACTGTATTGGGCAAAAGTTTTTAGGAAAACTCTAAGGACTGGCAAATATATGTGGAATTAAAAACAGTTCTAAAACCTGAGGAAGTCATAGTGATTTTGTTGGGCTGTTGTGCAGACCTTAAATGACTAACCTGATCTTTTCCACCATTTAGTGGAGGTATGTGAAAGGAGAGGGAGGCAAAGAGGGTAACAAAATCTTGTCGGCATGGCTTCACATTGCAAATAAGCGTCAGGGCTCAGGACACATTTGTAATTCTGTGAAGCCCTATTCGCAGTAGACTGGACTCCTCTCACTAGAGATGCCATTCCATGTCTAAACTTGCAAAACACATCTTGTCCCAGGCATTGATAATACTTCCATAGGCAACACTTGTCATGAAGTGTGTGTCTTCGCTCCTACTCTGAATGACTCTACCAACAAAAACAAGTTTCAGTATAGCAGTAGCACTCATTCAGAAGTTAGCATTTTGGTACTCAGCCCTTTATGAATCTTAAGCCACTTAAGCCACTTAAGAAAGCTGAGAACAGAGATATTTTGAAGGAGATAGTATCAACAAGGAAATGTTAAAATAATCTGGAAAACAGGTTTTTCACATTCCTTTGTTAAGAATAACAATAGCTCCTTCTTGAGACTTAGTAATAAATAAGACAGTATTGCATTAAGTTTTGTAGAAAAATACCCCTGAAATGTTCTGGTCTGGAAACTGAGCAGAAGTCTTGTAAGAATGAGAATCTTTTTCTCATGTCTGAATACAGACAGACTTAAATTACCATGCAAGTGATATGTATTTACCTATGGAGTGATTTTAGAGACAAATCATTTCCATAGAGGTTAAGGAGTAATAAATTGAACAACACTGAATAGATACAATTAATTTTGAACCTCACAAGTGGTAATATGACTCACTAAATAACATATGAAACTTTTAATGGTTTGTATTTATGCCATCTTTTTTCTTTAGCTCTTCCTTTGTCATACACAAAATTTACTCTTTGTATATAAAGTAGTCTGAAGTTACATTCACTCATCTCTCAAACAGTAAAAAAGACTGTTTATTATCAGTGGTTTCAAGAAATGACGTGTTTTGGTACACCTTTTTTCTTTGTTAATTATTGAAAAAGAGAAGTGTTAACACTGGCTACAGGGGAAGAGAGGAGAGACACTCTGGTAGCAGTAACAATGTGTAGGCGCAGATCAACATTTAAGTCTCTACTTTGGCCCCCCTCAACTCTACCATGAGCAGTTAGTTGTTCCTTTTCCACTGAAAAAGACACTTAATTTTGTTGGCTTTGGGGGGAAATCCTTTGACCAACCTTGTACTTTTGATAGGTTTTAGTCTTTGCGGAAAGAAGAAAAAGAAAGTAATTAAATTAGCAAGTTGGCCAGCTGCAGTGGAAGAAAAATAATGATGGGCTGTGCCCAAGATAGAACAACACACCTATTTCATCTGTGCTTATTTTTGAACTGTCATTTACTTTGATTTATAACCATGGTTTTGAAATATTTTAATGATGAGAATGTAGCTTACTCCAAGATTTGAAACAGAACAAATGTCAAAGCCAAGAAATATCATGCTTTGAATTCAGACAATAAACCAAACACACCAAGAAAGGGCCTTAATTTTTTTATTAATTAGGTTTCTGCAGGAGCTAAACTGTTTCTGAAGAAGTCCAAGGGAAGTGTTCACTAAAATGCTGTCCTCTGGCCCGTGACAGAGGATGTCACTGTTCCAAGGAACTTATCAGGAAGATACCCTATGTGATTTTGACATGATGCATCATATTCAGATGCACTGTGATATGTGTTTAAGTTCATACCAAAACCAATTGCCAGACTTTTTGGCACATATGGTAAACTTACAGCATGCCAAAACCAGATCTGCTATGAGAAAATGTCCAAAAGAACCTTCATGTTATTTGTATTGAGTAAACAGATCAGTGATCTTTGAAGTCAGGAAAAGGTAAATACACGAGTATTTTTCACATGTAGCTCATTGGATCAGATGTATCTAACTCAAATGCTACTCATAAGTCACTAAGGTCTCCTGCTATTTAAAGAGTAGCTGCTATAAAAAAAGATTAGGTGATCTTTATTTAACTGTTACTGGGCAAATAAGCAAAAGTGTAAATAAACACTATTGGTAAGATAGACACTCTCTTGGTAAAAAAGAGCATGCCAAGCTGAATAAAACAACAGTCCATATACTTCTCCCTTTCATTACCACTGCTGAAGCAAACCTCTCTTTGTATTACTGGAATGTTTGCATAAGTTTTATTACTTTCCCATTTCCAGACAGCACTCCAACCTGAGCTGAAGAAATACCACAAGGAAATGTGCTCTTACTGAATTTCCAGATGCTTGTATCAGGTTGGCCTGTGAATTGCAATGTATACCCCAGACCTCTTCCCTCCTTTTGTCTGTACAACCCTCATGATCCTGGTAGATAACCAGCTTCCAGATGTGTTAAGCCACACAGATATAATCTTCATACAGCTGCACTGTCCTTTTTCTATCACCTGGCAAGGGAGAGGAGAGGGACGGAAGTCTCAAGTCCTGTGTGGTAAAAGCATGGTAGATATTTCCCTTCCCTTCCTTTTTCTCCCACATTACACACCCATACACACAGATACACAAAGATGCATGCACACAGACTCATAGAAGTTTGCAGACTAAGCAGACAGAGAGGTGTTGCTGGAATGAGAGGACCTTCCTGACATATTAGAGATGAAAATTCAGCTCCCAGAAGAGGGATCAAAACTGATGATGGAAAGCATGGCTGAAACATCAGGGCAGAGCAGATAGTTATAAAGTGCTTAAAACAAGCATTTTGGGAGCTGACTTTGGTTGCAACAACTTTGCACCTTAACTCCTCCAGGTCAGCCTTCCCAGGTGATATTTGGTTTTAATTTTTCTTCCCCTAGGGCAAAATTGTGTAATGGTAAAAGCTATTATGGACAGCAGGGTCAAGACTGCAGTTTATCCCCGGTGAGGCCTAGGGTCGGAGACGTTAATCAGCTCCAAAGGAAAGGGATATCATCCCTGCTCAGGCCTCTACACAGAACTTCATGGACATTGTCTTTAAGGGTCACCATCTCGCTGTACGCACACGAGAGATAGCAAGGTTCATGCATGCTGCAGCAAGAGGTGGTAACATCTGCAGTGTTCTGTGATGACAGAGTGATGTTTCCACTATTTTTTTGTGTCCCAACTAATCCACTATTGACAAGGACAGGTCCCAAGACCAGCATCATCTGTGCTCTCCCTGCCAAGCATTTTAATTATCATAAGATTAGGTTTTTGTATGCCTGATAGACAGTGAACAAAAGGCATTTCAAACATTTCATTTAAAAATTTGATTTAAATATTACTTTCTGCTGGAACACCTCCAGAGAGCAGACAACCTCTCCAGAGAGTGGATAGGCAGAATCGTTGCCTGCTTTTCCTTTTCTAAATGCTATAGTACTTTGTTTTGCATTATTTCTGGATATTTTGGAAATAGAAGGATTCTGCTCAGTCACTCCTAGAGATGTAAATAATGCTGTAAGCGCCTAATTTAGGATCAACAAAAAAAATACAAAGCAGACACAACCTATAGTCTTACAGGTAACCTGTGGATCATGCTCAAGTTAAAGCTGTGAAACACTGGTAAATAAGTGTTGGGAAGCCCTGATTCCGGCTATACAAAGATTGTTTCAGAGCAAGTCCTCAGGCGGCGCAAGTCGCCGCTCTCCTGAAGTCTGCAGTGATAATGCTCGAGCTCTGTTGCACTTCACAGCCCTCCCCACTGCACTGAGTCACCATCATGACTCAGAACAGCCCTGGTAAAGTGCCCTAAAACTCTCCTTTGCCCACCTGCACATCTGCCTTAGTTGTGCAAGCTTCAACTACCTGTCAACAAGTATTATTTAGTACTGTTGACAAATCTCAAAAGGAATTGACTCCTCACTTAAAAAAAAACAAAGGATATTCATACAGAACTTGGCACTTGCTCTTGTGTTATTTCAGGAGTTCCACTTCTAGTTCCAACTTAAAACCAAGAAAAGCAGAAGTGGAAATATTTTTTTAAGAGTTGATCAAGAATTTTCAGACCTTGACATGGCTTCAGATTCAATCTATCTTGCCAAATTTGGGATGAAGTTTTAAACCTGTTTAAAAGTTTCCCAGGAATGAAGTACATCACAGTGCAGTAGTTAGAGCAGAAAATATGAGGTGAATGATCTGAATTATTTTTCAGACACCATCCTGGGATAGTTATGCACCCATAGAAAAGTTCTGAAACTCTGTATCTCTGTTTCTAAACAGGTATACAGAAAATAATAGCTGTAATTATTCCTTGTATAATAAATGCAAGTTAAAATGATTATTTAATACTGCTCCTTTAATATTATTATTTAGTGCTTCTCTGAAAGGCAATATAACAGTAGTTAAACAGCCAACAAAAGACAAGTTAAAGCTAAATTTCATCAAGTCTCAAATCCACGTAAGCACTTAAACACATGCATAACTTCAAGCAATAAGTATTAATGTCTCTCACATACATAATATTATTCATATGCTTAAGTGCTTAACTGGACTGGAGCTTAAATTCACAAAGGCAACAAGGACTACAACACTTAATTTTGCACCTTTGTCTAATATTCACTTTCTTATTCTTTACGTTCGTAATTTTCTTCATAATTACAGGAAAAAAATGTTCTGCTTTGATACAGTACTTGTGAGTATGTGCATGTGCACATGTGTATGTATGTGTCTGTGTCTGTAGCCTACACATCCTTTTTAAAATTTCCTCTTCTGGACGTAAATATATTTCTATTGATCAGATCACCCACATGCTACAGCACTTACTCAAATACCAAAATTTTTTTATTAGAATTTCCCCACCAAAAGGAGTGCACTGGCATAAATCTCACCATTGCATTTGCAAGACACTGTACAGCCCTACAGCTTCTAAGAGAGCAAAATGACACAGGTTTGTTACTGTGGTAATGTGTTTCCAGCAGGTCTTATAGTGATATGTGCACATATCATGGTGCTAATGAAAAAAGACACCCTTCAAATCACACTCGGATGGTGTTCAGCCACCTGAGAGGGCACACGACATGGAAGAAACAGAGGACTCTTGACCAGTGGAGCCATAGAAGCATCCTGACACCATGAACAGTAGGAAGCCTAGGTATGAATTTCTAAAATTCTTGAGATTTATATTCAGAGCTACTATATGTAGGTGCAGCTTTTATCCAAACAACTACTCTATGCTAGTTAAAATATACTTAACCAAAACTGGATTTTTAATATTTTTTTCTTTTTTAACAAAACATTAAATTATTATTCATATGGCTTTTTACTTTGAGTTTTCAAATAATTTTCAGAGTTAAATGGGAACGTTCCAAAAGAGATGCTTGTGTCTTAAATAACTTAAGGGTTCCAGTTTAATTTCACTAAGTGTCTAAGTCTTTAGATGTTTGTCTAAACTCCTTAGAATGAGTCAGATCTTCAGGCAACAAGTTTGTAGATAATGTAAAGAGTCTTTTTCATGGTCACTTAGCTTCTCTTACCTGGATGCTCTTTGGAACCTGTAATGTTCACAATTAGAAAGGATCCAAATAACTTCTGATATCATCAACAGTATAAGAATGCTGGATTTCTCTCTTTTCTTCCCCTTAAATCCATTTTTATGGTTAATTTCATAAATTCACCCTACCACCATATTTTTTTTCAATCTCTTCAAAGATTTAAATTTTAAATCCTGGGAATCACTACAGGAAAAGGCCAATTTTCTTTGTTACTTTGGCTTCCCACGTATATACTCCTCGTTCTGAAAAGGTAACAAAAATAAAATAATTACTTTATTGTAATAATTTCTTTGGCAAATTTTTTTTTAAATGGCAATGTCATTGTGAGGGAGAAAAACAGGCCTGAAGAAGGAAAATACTTTTCATTAAGGGTATTTTTCCCAATTTAAAAAACACTTTAGACAGTGTTTTTAGAAATTTATTTTCTAAAAAAGAAAATTTATTTTCTTTTTCTATGGTGGGACAATCTAGAATCAGATCAAGAAGAATACTTATACATCCATCTTTGCAATTCTTTATTGTTGCATTGGTACAAACCATATATTTTAGGATGGTGTTGTTCAGAAATAGGTCTAAAGACAGGTAAATTTTATTAAATATTTTCAAACTGTATCTCAGTTTCAAGTGTTCTTATAGCAATAACCACAGTGCTTTGCCTATCCAGGTCAGTTTAGGACCTGTAGAGTAATGTTAAGACCTCACTGGACTCAGTAGCTCCATTTCAAGTAACAATTCACTTTAACCTTATCAAAAGTTTGTGTGATATATTCAGTATTGAGAAATTGGACCAAAATATTTAATGAAACAAGATTTTCCATCAGATTTAGATACTCTATGCTTTGTTTTGAATCATGGCTGTAAAACTGCATTGTCATGTTTTTCTATTAGTTCTTTTAGTCTGTCTTAATTTATTTTTTTTAACTGAAGTTTGATTATATTCTGAATTTTTTATGTTTGTAAATCTGTTACCAAAAAAATGAAAATGAGGCAAATTTACATTATTTTGGATTGCATAGCAGTTATTTCATTTACAGTTTATTTACATTCTATTTATGACATTGTCCTATGCCTCTATCCAAAAGCATCACTGAAAAAAATGAGGCATGTGTTAGATACTCAATTTAAGATGAAGCTGGAAAAGAATTGTCATTATAATTCTACTGCTAAAGACAGATCTTATTTGAGCTTTTTGTCCTGAGGGCATGACAACAATAAATCATGCTAACACTTGTAGAGGATGTTCTTGTTGAAATACACATATTTTAACCCAACTCCCACCCATGCTCTGTATCTAGATGTTGAGAAACACTAGCATTATTCATCACAGGCAAGTTTCTCTCCCAAATGACTGAAGAGCATGGTAATTTAGAAGTGGAAAAATGCAGAAAACAAGAATTGAGACATGCCTCAGAGATACTGGAGTACTCCCGATGGAAAAATATCAAAAGTTATTTGTTCTACTAAATAAGTAAACTGTGTAACTGGTTAACACCCAAGTAACACCAGTATATGATAACTGTTCTGTTGCTTGACTGCTCAGAAATGCCCCTTTTTTCCTATGTAATTTCAAATTTTTATGCCAAGAAAATAATAAAGGTCACAGATAATAAATTATCACCCCTGAAATGTGAAAAGGGTGACACTCTTAAAAACTGATGTATAAACAAAAGCAAATTTGTACCTACTGAAAAGTTGAACGGGAAACATTTCCATAAACCTTGAAAATATGATAGATGTTTGGCATTTTTTATATGAACCATTTTGCTCACCAGTTACTGTGATAAAAACACACTCCCATAAAATGATATCAACATATTTATTTTGGAAGACAACAATACAAACTTATTCAAACTAAATCAGTAGCAAAATGTAAGAATGTCTGTCTCTGGAATCTAACTAACACTATCAAACAAACAGCTAAATGGAACACTGAAGAAGAAAAACACTTTTTGGCAAAATAAAGCTTTCTGATTTTTCAGTGTCTAAGAAAAATGCCCTTGATAATTTACAAATTCCTCTCATTACTTCTAGCAGAGATTTACGTACAGTTGCGACCTTCAGCTCCTGGAAAACTCAAATCCTAAAACCTTTTAATATAAGCACAGCACAGAGCATTTGTTTTGACTGAATTTTCAACTCATGGGGCTTCTTTTAGGATTATTCTTCCTGCTGCATTACAACCTTGGAAATATGTTGGAAATATGTTAGTCTAGAAAGACCTTAGCCACAAAGATTTCCTAGTTTTATGTCTCTGAGAGTAAATGAAGTAGCACTTCTAACTGGCTTCAAAATGGAACTTTTGCGATCCCTTCCAGAACTCTGAAATCTTCTTCCCTCCACCATCCCCCCGAGCTCTGAGGATGTCATGTTTGTAAATCAGTTACAAAAAAAATGAAAATGTGGCAAATTTACATTATTTTGGATTGCATACCAGTTATTTCATTTACATTAATGACCTTAAATTAATAGCCAAGGTAAGATTGTGAGAACTCATGAGTCTAGAGGTACCATTTCCTGGTGCCTTCAGGACTACCAAGCAGTGTATATTTATAAAAAGGTTCCAGAGCCTTCACAGAAATTCTATGTACTATTCTCTTGCCAATTACTTTTAGAACCACCTCATCCATTTCCATTTGGAGCAACCCTCTTAACTGGCACTAGCAACTTTCATTGTTGTGCTTACAACTAAAATCTTAAATACAATTCTCTTTTGTTTAGAATTTTGAAAATAGAATTAAACTTCCAGTAAAAGACCACACCAATATTGAAAAGAAAATATTTTGCAGTGTTGTAGGTTTAGTAGAGATACATGATTTCCAGCAATCAGTTCTCTGACTCAGGCAGTATTTTCCAGTCCAAAATTCCTGTATTAGAGACCTTTATACAGTAAAAGGCGTGTGGATGTTGTGAATTTAAATTTAGTATTGTTATTAAAAATAGTTCAAGCAGAGAATCTGTAAAATGTTACTTGCTAGAGGATGCTTTTCTGTCACAATTTTAAATCAAAACTTAATATTTTGACATTTCTTTAATAATTAGTTTTCAAATGTTTTCACAATTAAAAATATAAGAAAATTATATATCTATAAAAACTTTTTAAAGATTATCCATTGAATTCCTCAGACTTATCTATGTCCATGCTCACATTTGCAAGTAGGATCTACTTTATGTGTGCATGCTGAATTTACATCCAGACCAAGGAACAGTCTGCTCATAATGTTTGTAGAAAGAGGTTCAAAAGCCATTTGTCATGTGGAAAACTAAAGTAATTTAATCTATTTTAGAGATATTTGATATAAAGGTTTTCTCCTGTGTATACTGATATCCATATGACTGAATTAAGATAGAAGCCAACAGGACATGTCTTGTCATGGATGTTTTTATTTATCCACTGCTTAGAACAGGATGAGTAGCAGCTGACAGATTCCTCAGTTTTGAATCTCAAGTCATCTTACAGTTTCTTTTGTTCTCTGGAAACTAAAATAACATCTCTTTGATGGAGTTCTCATATATTTCCTCTTAACAACTTGCCAACTATTTTGGCCGCTGCAGAGTCCCATTCAGCTGAATGTACCACAAATATGCCATTCCCTGACACTGACAAGACCTTGTACCCAACTGATGTCCTGCAACATAAGAGGAATAAAAATTGCCCTATAACTTTTATTTAGCTTAGATTTAAAACAAATGAAAACATTTTTTAATGGTTCAAATGTTGTGCCAACTCCAGGAAGAGAACAAACAATGATTGTTCTATTTCACTCTCTTTACAAAGAAAAGAGTAATGACACCTTAAGTGAAACAGGATTCACAGATAGATGATGAGGAAGAAAAATAAAACTATAAAGATGAATGATAAAAATATTAATAAGGTTATTACTGATAAGTGATAAATATTTAAAGGTAATTGACCAGAAGGAGATATATCTCCAAGGATCAGTTCAACAATTTCTAAATTGCCGAATTAATCCAAGACCAAAATCTAACATCCACCCTTAAAACTCTTCAATAGTTCAGTTGATCTATAAATATCTTTTATATATATTTTTTAAATAAATACCTTTTATAAATATATTTTGTTGAGATATATAAATTCAAGTAAGTCAGATTAAATACCAGAATATAAAAATTTGTTATATCTGTGATTCAAGTGTAAGGCAAAATAATCAACAAAAGTAATAACTGGTAGTATTGCAGAGATGTTCAATTTATACACACTGACATGAAAAATTACAGCTAATTCATCAATGAACAAGAAATGTTCTGAATTCAAATCATAATCTGTTTTGATTTTACATATCCATGTTATTATTAGAATATTAAAATGTGAGCCTATATTTGACACAAATATATATGTATGTATATGGTGCAGATATCAGTTGTAACACGATTTCAAGATTCAGTAATATTTTGCATTGCAAATGTAGTCTTGGGAAAATACACTAATTGCTTCCTTCTTTAATGAGTTTCAATAGATACTGCTGAGTAATGGAACAAAAGTGCTTAGGGAAAAGTGTTTTCCTCAGACTTCCCTTGTATTTCATGAGAATTGTATCATCATGTCAAAAAATTGGCTCCAACATAATATCATATTGAAGAAAAGGGTGGTGTGAGGAAGCAGGGTGAGGCTGGGATTACTGGCAGAATTGAGTTTTTTCTCATTGGGCAGCTGTTCAGGGCATTTGTTCACCTGCCACAAAAAAAACCAAAAAGTTATGAAAGAATGTGATATATTGAAAAGCTGCTAACCTCAGAGATAATATCTGAGAGACTGTCATGTGCTTTCAAGAACATTGCAATCAACAAAGATTTGTTTTAGAGACATGGTAAGGGTGGGGTTGACTGCAGCTTTTAGTTAATATGGTCAGAAGACTACTGTGGCAGTGACTAGGGCAACAGCAAGAAACAAGGAACAAGCCAGTGTAGCACATACATATATTATGTATACACCACCTCTTTTACATTAGCTGATATGGCATAGCTTCAACTCCCTTAACAATTTTTCCATTTGGCCCATGGAAACTTAGTCAACATTGATTATGGATGGAGTCAACACCAATTCCTTGGGTTCAATTCAATTGCCACAAGCAACCTACTGCAAAGGAGATTTACAATCTGTCCAAACTGCAAAATACTTCTGCAAATTAACCTAATGTTTTTAAGTAAAGGGGTAATATTTCAGATTTTTTGTGTGATTTTCAGTTTGGCAGGTGCCCAAAATGTTAACACATTCTCAAAACCAATAAACATAAGAAGAAACCTAGTGAAGTTCTGAAAATCTCTCTCCTCCATCCATACATTTATTCTTTTCTTTCCTTATTTATCTATTTTTGGTGAAAGAAACACAACTGTACATACATTCAGAAAAGGAATCCTAGTGAGTGTCACACAAAATTAACCTCCTTATCTACCTTTTGAAAAATATCACAATGTTTGACTACCAACTGATTGTGTTACTTGACAGATAATTTTTTGTTTTCTGTTGTTAGAGTTCTGGAACAACACCCCCCTAATTTACCTTTATCCAGTTCTAAAGAATCATTTTATTATCTATGATTTTAGTAGAAAACAGTTCTTTCTTCTTATTGTCATTCAGAATGACTGATTATTTTTGATTGTTTATCAGGAGCCAATAAAAGAAATACGTTTTGTAATGTTCAATTAAGTAAAACAGAAGGTGAGAAAAATTAGAAGATCTGGATTCACTGAGAACCAGTGTCTTTCAAGAGCACCTAATTTTTGGTATATCGGTGTGTCGGCTCATACACACTTATCAGAATCGAAGTCTCTTACTTGGTGATAGGAAAACCTACAAGGGAAAGTTTGTGACAGGTGTCTATTCCATCTTGTGCCCACATAAATAATGACACTGGCTTTCCACCAGCAAAACATCTTGCTATGAGAAGGCTAGGATTCCCAGAGCTCTTGAATTTTGTTTTATTGAAACTCTGAAGTTCAAAGACAGTCTGTATTACATTTCAGTAAGAAATACAAATATTTTCAGGCAGCAGGGTTTTTCGTAGAAATTAATAAGTCTGTAATTTGGAAACACTGCTTGCTTTCATCTTTCTCCCACTCTTAGATGTAACTTTAAACATTTGTGGAAATGGGTCACTGGCTGAAATGTAATAGTTTTGCCAAAGGTAGAAGTCAAACAAGAAAAATATATTAAGTGTAAACTCTTGAGAGCTGGCAGAATTAACTAGAATTCTGTTTAATAACTCAATTCTGAAATTATTAATGACTTGTCCTTGCCAACCTAAAAAAAATAAAATGTTTGTAGCTGTGGATTTCTTCGAAAGCCATATATCTTATTAATTTTAATACATTTTCAACATAATCTGTCATAATACAATGGAAACCTCACTGAACAATGGAAACCTCATTGAACATAAAATAATCCATAAGGTGTTACAAGGATTTCATTTCTTGAGAGAGAAAATTCATAAGGTTGGTCTTTCAAGTTAACTGTTCCATAAGAATGAAATCATTGATTTAGAATATGGACAAAAATAAAAAAATGTCTTATTTTACAGACATAGTGATTTAGGATTAATCATTACTCCCACTGAAGTCATCAGTAAACTGTTGCTGACATCAGCAAGAGCCTGATCAATCTCCTAATTGTGCCTACAGAACAATACACCTGGACATGGAACATCACCTTGTATTTTCCCTGGACTGAGACCCTTTGTCTTTGCAGAGAGAGCGCTATAAATAATGACAGATCTATGTGCTATATTTGAACATTCTTAAAACTTTTGTAACTACTTTTGTATAGGTGTTGACTGGTCTAGCAGCCTAGATTTTCAGAATATTCTCACTGTTGTCTTCAACAATCACTTTTTTTCAAGGGAGCGTTTGAGAGTAACTGCACATATAGTAAGTTACTTCAGTACTGACAATAGCTTCAGGTGGGAGCATATATTTGTCTTTGCATTTCTAAGAAGCCAACTATATCCCAGTCTGAAAATACACACTAATCTATGATACCCAGATGTGTTTTCATACAGAAATTCATCTTATACACAGATTCATATAAAATAACTGTAGGCATACAGAATCATAGAATAGTTTTGGTTGGAACAAACCTATAGAGATCCCTCCTGCAACAAGCAGGGACATCCTCAATTAGGTCAAATTGATCAGAACCCTGTCCAGCCTGAACATGAATGGTTCCAGGAAGGGGGCATTTAACATGTTTCTGGACAACCTGATCCAATGTTTTACCACCCTCATTTTAAAAAATTTGCTCCTTATATGTGGTCTGAATCTACCCTCTTTTAGTTTAAAACCATTTTTCCTTGTCCTGTTGCAACAGCCCCTAGTAAGAAGTTTTCCCTTTCTTTATTCTAAACCCCTTTTTAATATCGGAAGGTCACAATAATATCTTGGAAACTTCCATTCTCCAGATTCAATAGCCCCAGCTCTCACAACCATTTCACATAGAAGTGCTCCACCCCTCCAATCGTTTTTGTGGTCCTCATCTGGACCCAATACAACAGTTCCATGTCAGTTCTGTGCTGAGGACCCCAGAGCTGCATGCAGCACTCCAGGTCAGGTCTCACCAGAGCAGAGGGGCAGAATCCCCTCCCTTGCCCTGCTGGCCACGCTGCTTTGGGTGCAGCCTAAGACACATTCGGCTTTCTGGGCTGCAAGTGCACACTGACAGCTCACGCCCAGCCTCTCATCCACCAGCACCCAAAACTTCTTAGCAGGGCTTCTCTCAATCTCTTCATCTTCCATCCAGTATTGATTCCAGTGGTTGCCCTGCCCCAAGTGTTGGACCTTGCACTTGGTCTTGTTGTACTTCTTAACAGTGTGAAGTTTCAATTTTATAGTCTAAAAATGTATAATTAGAAGCTCAAAGAAGAATATCTTATATTAGAAAAACATATATTAGACTAGTGTTTTCTTTAGAGTATGTAAATATCATTGTATTCCTTTATGTGTGTGTTCATTTCCAACGCTTTCTTGATCCACGGATCAATTCTGCAGAATTTCAGCATTCTTGCGAAATTTAAATTATTATTTGCTTACATAAAATTTGCCTTTCAACAACAACATATTGTCCAAACCAATAAAGAACCTTAAATACTTCCTTAACTCAAAAAGTGTATTGTTCAACTAACAGCTCAGTGTGAGAATACAGAATTATGTTTTTCGACCTGAAAATGTATGTCACCAGAATGTTTTGACACATTCTTCTTTCAAGTGTTCTCTCAGAAAAAAAGTCACATATGAAACTCTCTACTCTTCCAATGATTTAGAAAGTACTTATTCCATTGCACATTCTCTGTGCTACTATATATAATCCGTCGTAAAATGGATATTGTAGGATATTTTGAATAATTCTTTCCAAAATTTCTTTTTATTGCAGTTATTTATGAAGTCTGGGCTTCTTACTCCTTCCCCTTTTCAGCAACATTCAATGAATACTCACTGACAATGAAATATTTTAATTGTCATTAAGATAATGATACTACTGCACTGAAGAGTTTTCAACAAAGTTTGAAACTGGCAAGCCAGAATGGGTTCTGTTTAACAGTCATCATTGGCTTCTTGGTAACAATGAAAGGTAATAAAATTAAGGTGCTTTGAAGGAAAAACCTGGGGACACAAAAAAAAAAAGGAATAAATGAGATTACTCATTACCATATACATTAGCAAAGCATATTCAGATAACATGTAAAACTCAGATCCAACAATAATGCCCAACTAGGACAATGATCCAGAAAACTTTTTCTCATAGAATTATTTCCTGTTTATCAAGTAATTTCTCAGAAGCGAGAGCTAGTTGAAAGCTAATTGTAAGAAAAGCTAGTAGAAAGCTAGTTTCATATTTTCTTAGAAAAAAAACCTGTTATTTTTATTCCTCATTAAAAAGTATAACTACTTACTTTATAAATAAGTAGATATATTTATATATAAGCCCATCAAATCCAACATTTTTATCTTTTTTTTCTCTCCTCTTTTGTTTTCTTCTTTCTATTTCATGAATAGAAATGAAAAGAAGAAAAGGAAAGATAAATTTTTTACTCCATTTCACACTTTGGAGCATCTGTAAAAGTAATTAGCAATTTGTATTGGAAATTTAAAAATATTTGTCTTTAATTTTTCCCTAAAAAGGAAAATGTACTTTTCAAACCCATAGTTCATAATTTTTTTATAGAAAGCTTTTCAGAGGATCAAATTCTAAGCTTCCTTTAAAGAAGAAAAATTCAAGAAACTTAGGGCAGTCTTCCAGTTTAAGTTAATTTCTTATGCTGTGGTTCAGCAAGAGCAGCAGTCTAAGAAAGTAACCAATAAACCCTTTCTCACATGAATGAGGCTCAGCAAGTTATAAATACAGGCTTCTTCAATGCTGCAGGTTTTATTATGCAGCATAACCTTTCGAGAACAGAAACGCTGCCCTTTGCTACCTTTTAAGTCTTGCAAAGCATCTCAGTCACAGGCAGCCCCGCTGATGGCAGCTCGTTTCACTGCTCCACCACATCCAAGGATCACAACTGCGCAGGGTGACTTGGCTACAGTGAATGTTTGATGGAGCTTGCCTCTCAGGAACCCCTTGGGGACCCCAGTCCTTGTCCATCCCTTCCTGAGGGGCCACACTTTGAGGAGATCTGCATCAGCTGAACACCGCATTTGTACCTTTCGCCAGTACATCCCCATCCTGACTCACCACAGGCTGTCACCTCTACCCTGGAGGCTCTGATGCACAATGATGCAGGCCACCTTTCCAGGATTTTATTCTGTTTGAAGCAGAAAATTAGGACAAAAGATTGGCCTAAGATCAAGGCACAATATGTAACTGGGTACAAGAACAGAAGACTTTTTATTTCAACTGGCTTAAAATCGTAAAATACTGCATTTCTAAAGGCACAAAGTCCAATGTAGGCCACAAAAGCTCGGATATTTTCACTTGTGAAAACTACATTTAAGGAGAGAGTCCTACAGGCATCTGCTCTCTTAATCGTGTTTTCTGCTCACACATCTAAGCAATTGAATGGGTTGCACAGATCACTTGGTTAAGAAGTAAAGGAATTTTCCCGAAACAAAAGAAATTGCTTTTATATGGATAAATTAAGTCATTCTATGAAAAATTTACTCCCTCATTTATACTCTATAAAGAATAAGTATTGTCTCTATTCACTAATCCATTCCACTCACCCAGAGAATCACAGGATAATCTGTGTTTAAAGGACCCCTTAAATGTTTCTATTCCAACTCTCCGCTATAGATTTTTAATGTTTTGAAGTAAGATCAGGTTTATAAGTACTTAAAATCTTCAACACAATTTGGAGATTTCTCAACCTGTTTCAGATCTGAATTACTCTCCCTATGGAAAATGTTTCCCTTACATCATTTCTTTTCCCATAGCTTGGGACTTTTGCCTCTTATCCTTTTAATGTACACCTCGGGAAGAAGTCTGCCTCAGTTTTCTTTTACACTTTTCTTCAGGAAGGATCATCATACGACATCACAGCTTCCATGTTCATCCTATCATCCTGGTTTCTAACCCTGATGTAGGAATCCCAAAGGGAGCACACTTATTCTTCATGTTTTTTTGCTCTTTAAATTCACAAAGAGTCTTTTTCCCCCCTCAGCTCATTGTTTTTTCATGTATATCTCTTACTCACTGATTATTTGGCTCTGTCTCATTTCAGTTCCAACTTGCAGTTCCAATGAAAACAAGGGAAATTTCAGGCTGATGTAATCAGTTAAAAGACTTTTTTTCTATTGGTTTGTCATCTTGTAGCAATTTTGATAGACGATTCACTGAAGAGATAGATTCTGCTAATAATGGAAAGAGAATTAATCATCCAAAGTAATAAACCAAAAAGAATTTTTTAAGGGTGTGAAGAAACTTGAAAAAAACCCAACAAAACACAAGGCAGTAAGAAAGAGAGAAAATATTACACATTCACAAATTCAAAGTTTACTTTCTTTCTTCATTCATTTCTAAAAGCATCATGATTGTGTTAGAAAACCTTGTTTCAAAAGTTGAAATATAACAAAATTATTAATATTTTAATAATATTTTTTTCAAGAAATACACATCTCTTTCTTGTCAGTGAATTGTCCATGAACACAATATATTTTAGAATTATTTTTTAATAATTGCTGTATTCCTGATTGTACATAAACCCAACATTTGTGAAGATATTGAATTGCTTGAGAACTTTGTATTTCCGCTTTGCTCTTTTCATTTACATGAAATTTAGTTGGATATCTCTACCCAGGTTATACCTTCTGCTTCCTGAGCAAATACACTGGAAGAGGACTTCAAGGTCATTCAACCCAATGATACAATTTTGTCTTCCATAAATTAAGTTTTGCTAGAAATTAATGTACTGAGAACTTATTTAAAAATTTTTTATTCCACATTTTGCTTTTCAAGGAATTTTCACAATGTATTTCCACAATTCTGACAGAAGTCTCTAGAAGCAAAAATGGGTTTCTTGTTAATTAGGATTTACAGTGACTTGGTCATAGGACAGTTTGGTTTTAAACAAAGGTTTGCCTTATATGCTCAGAACATAATTTTTTAACAACAAAACCACTAGAAACGCCCACAAAATTCTCATTAATAAGACTGATTATGTATCATTTTAATTCTATATTCACTTCCAATAGTTCTAATTATCTATATATTTCAAACTTTTAAAAAAGCAAGTCTTTGTCTTGCATTGTTTTTAGCTAAGATATCTTGAAAATTGAGTTAATATAAATGATCTAAATACTAGCTAAAAATAGATGTTGTTGATTTTTTTTTTAGTAACTGGGTGGCAGTGAAAAATACCTACAATATATGTTTCATAAATTGATCTTAAGGTTCCATCTCAAGATCAGTGTTTAACTCATCAATACAGTGCACATGAAAATATTATGGTCCTATATGTTCCGAGAGTGAATATATGTTAATTCACTATTGCTCTGTTAAAAAGAATTGTATACTCTCAAACGTGTCTGTTTTATCTCTGAGATATTTACAATTTGGATGAAATTCTGATAGAAAACTGTTTACAGAAGAACTTTGAGCAAAGTCCTTGGCAGTATTATAATTCCTCAAAATGACATTTTCAACTAATAAAAACATTACTTTTATCAGATATATTACAAATGAATTTTTCATCTGCACTTCTGGCAAAGCAACTTTTGAAATTTACACATCTGTTTTCTAGTTCATCCAAAAACTGGAGGTGAATAGGTCAGATACCTGTCTATATAGCATGTGTGTCTGTCTGTATACTAAAAATTCCCCAAAAAAATATGTACACCTTTCATTAAAACATTCAATATTAAAGTGACCTTGCATCTAATAGAAAATTGAATTGGAAGGAGGAATATTTCAATCCTAGTCTTAGTTTTTTCCCCTCAGTCTGGCAGGAGTTAGAACATATCCTCAGTTTCAGAAGAAAAAAACCATATTTGAACTCCTGCTTCCAGCTCTGGTTTTGTCAAAGTATGCACTGTTAATTATTTCATTCTCCTTGAGAATTGCTGACAAAGCATAAGCCATATTTAACCCAGGATAGTGGGGCCACATTTTCTTTGGCTAGCTTTATGCCATCCTGTCCATGAGCCAACCATCTCAATTTGGGATGTCAACAAGCGAAGATAAACTGTACCATCTGTAATTCAACCAGCCTTTCACTATCTCACCGAACAGAGGTTTCCTGACTTCTTAAGCAGAGTCTCTTTTAAGTGAGAAAAACTTTCTCACTTTGATCTCTTTGCTTAAGACTGCATAGCTCTGTTGAACAAGGGTTTGCAACTCCCCTCTTACTCCTTTCAGTTCATTCCTTTACCCACTGTCATATCATTGTTTTCCCTCTGGTCTCTAGCTCCATCCCAATGTGCGTCATTTATTCCTAACCTTGTGCCAAGCCCCCAGCTGAGATGGGCTCAGACCTTTCCACTGTGCTTCCTGGGAATGGCAGTGGGAACTTGTGTTCTTCAAGTTCCCCGACACTTGGCACAAGGTGGTTTCAGGCAGCTGCAATCATACCTGCTGCTCCAGAACTTGCAGCAGGAGGCAGAAAGCAGGAGAGGGTTGTTTCCTAGCTAAGTTTCTTTCTTTCTTCCTCAGCAGAAAGCCATCAGCTTTTTCTCCCCAGGACTCAATTCCAAAGAGAATCCTCCTGAGCAACTGTGAATTGTATAGAGCACCGGGTCCAGATGCCAACCCAGGGTGCTACCAGGATCTACGAAGGGTCTTGAGGTGCCACAAAATGCAGTATTATTCACTGGATACCCCGGCTAACAGCTAAAGTTGTTATGGGTCTCTGGTCTTTAAGCCTTACTAAGGGCTACCCAAACTGGATGTTATTATTTGCATGACCGCTGTATCTTGCAGTCATTAACATGGGCCAGTGTGCTGGTTGCTGTACAAACACAGACCCGGAAGGTGAATCCTGCTTTAAAGAATTTCCCCCAGACTAAGCTGTGGAGGAAGGGGGAAACTCATAAACTCCATACAATAAAGAAACAAGAAGTCAATATACCTCAGCATGGCACACCAATACTCTCACCCACTTACTAGCTTCCAGTTCTCGGAGGAGATGTAGAATAGAAAGGTTTTGTCCTCTAACAAGTCCAGCCATGATTGGTAATGGGAGGAAACATTTTCTCCCCTTCTGCCCTGTGGCATGTGTTTATACTCTGCCAGTTAATATTAACTTAAAATCCGAAGATCCCCAAATACCCTAGTAGACCTGCCTCATTCCCCTTTTAGAGTCAATGATTACAACTCGTTTTGAAGTATTAGTTACTGAAATACAATGTTCCGCTTTGGTTGCCAGCACACATTGCAAGCGCTTAGACTCCTGTCCAAGCGTGTCTGTGGGTATGCACTTGGGTTCAGCACGCCCTTGGACCCAGCACAGCCCAAGTGCTTTTGTCTGCTTTTGGTTCAGCATGGAGAGAGTCAGAGAGCCACAGACACACACCAGCTCCCAGTAGCACCTGTTCTAAGGCATGAAATACAGTGGGAGGGAAGAACAGCAACGGCACAAGATTTATCTCTTGTTTTTTGCTTTGTTGCAGCAGCAAAAAAAAAAAAAGCAACTGCAAAATAAAGGGGTTTTTTTGTCAACCTCAAATTTTGTTTAGAAATACAACCAGATGGATTCAGTTACACAAGTTTAAACTAATTTAATAGTTTAATTATATATACAATTATTTAACATTAGACATCACTTATAAAATTAACTGCAAAGCAGGTGAACAGCAAAAGAAGAAAAATCTATGGAGGAGAAATAGTAAATGGATATCACATTACTTTTTCCATCTCCATTTATTTATATCTTTTCATATAAAGCTTTTGAAACACTTAACTAAGTTGTCTGTTGAGCATATTTATGCTTTTGGTAATTTATTCCACATGCTCAATGCTGTATCTTTTAAAATCTTTGCATTCTCTCTCTCTTTGTTTTCAATTTCATTCTTTTTAGATTATAGTCTTTCTTCCTTGTTGGGATTAAGTTCATTCTATTCCCTTTCAGAACACTAAAACCTATTTTTATTTTCCTTTTTTTTTTTTCTGTTCATGTCAATCTCTTCTCTTGCATTCTTCGTGATGTATTGTCTTGCATATCTGGTTTCTCTCTCTTCCCTCAAGCTTAAAAGAAAGGTTAATATCATTTTGCTTCATTTAGCTTTCTGAAAATTCAAAAGGACATAAAAAAAAGATCAGTATTTATAAGACTCCCTTCCCTTCTATTTCAGTGTTCCTCATAGGCATAGTGCTGGCAGAGCCTCCTGGCAAGACGTGAATTGTGCCCAGCCAAAGCAAGATCACGTCTCTCTCTGTATTCAGGCAGGTAGGGTTGTTTGTAATCCTGGTGACTGAAAAAGTAAAAATGCTCTATAATGACATCCACAAAGGGAATCTCTGACACAATCGAGTCTAGTTTTTCCAGGATGCATCTGGCAGTTCATATCTTCCCCAGCCAGTTTTTCCCATCTACCTCAACTCAGTAAATTCCTGAAACAAGAAAATTTGCAGAAGGGAGGAAATCAAGATAAAATTTGTACATAAGATATTTCTATGCTTATTTTTTCTCTTTTTCTTCAGCCTTCAGGACTTTTTATTTTTGGCAATGCCAAACACCATCAAACTCAGATAGCGCTGCCTGTGCTCTCCATCTATATAATTCTTTGGCTCATTTTCTATTTTTGACACCTTTTCCAGAAGTCACATTTGAGGTGTCATTCACAATTCCAGAGGAGAATAACAGACAAGTCAGGAGTGTTGGTGCAATTAAAAGACACAGGGTCTGTCAAAGACAGTTCCGACACTCAGATGACAAACTGGCTTATTGTGAGTCTGCAGAAAAACACAGTGCTGGCATCTAAAATACTCCATGATCTCTTCTGGAAGAGCCAGTCATTGATTGGTTTCAAAACTAACTGCCTTGTAGTACAATCCTGAATAGGATAAAAAACCCAACTGGTGTTGCTCAGATGCGTTAAAAAATCATGTCACAGCAGCAGGAAAAATGTAAGGCAAAGTTCATTGAAATTCAGTAGAACTTATACCAGCTAGGATTTCTGTACTTCTAATAAGTATCTAAACCGTCAACTTCAGCTGTCTTTTAAATAAATAATTCCTCTTCAGTAGAAAAATTCCATTGGAGATCATCAGATGCCAGTTCACTACTCACTCTTGCTCCAGGTTAATTGAGTGACTGATAGCAAATTACATTGAAAGGGATAAAAATCTGGCATACAACATTTTTGTTACTGAGCTCAGCCCTGCCAGTATTTTACCAGTAATCTCAGTTCAGTTGCCAGCAGAACTAGAAAAATGTTCATTAAGACTTATCATGGCAGATTGGATGTGACACTCTAGTTAGTTGGCAGAGCTGCCAAGAATTACAGAGTCATAGAGTCACAGGATGGTTTGGGTTGGAAGGGGCCTTAAAAATCACCTAGTTTCAACCCAACTGCAGTGGAAAGGCACACTTTTCACTAGACCAGGTTGCTCAAAGCCCCATCCAGCCCTATGTTCAGAAACATATCTACGCCATAGAGGATTGACTGTTATTAACATAACCAAATCTACTCATACCCTGCCAAAATGAGGTCTGTGTCACGGGTAAAAAGCATCCTTCATTTAAGAAGATTTAAGAAAGTTTGAGAAGAACATCAAAAAAGAAGAAGGCTATATGTATAATGATCAATCTAAATGACTTTTTCTTTCTCTGGCTTCCTATACTAGGATGTGAATAACCAGTGAAATAGTATCAAGGCCATTATAACCAGGATCCTACCACCATCTGTTATAGAACTGTACTGCAGAACCAAATTCAGCCTTCTGAACAGCAACAAAAAAAAACTTGTGTCTCTTGAGAAGTCACACCAAACCTTCCAAGGGATAAATGAAGATTCAGGTTAAATGGTGAATAGTTCTTCTTATATCCACAGATATCTTTCTTCCAGAAAATCCATGAAGTTTCATTCCTGTCATTCATGCAGTTTCCTTTGCTATTTCTAAGTGTGGATCCTACAGATGAAATAAACCTAAGACACAAATTCCTTTAGATATCAAAGAATCATTAAGGCTGATAAAGATCTCTAAAATCACCAAGTCCAACAACTGAAATCTTCCTGTCTTTATTGTCCCACAAAATAAAACTGATTTTTTGAAGTCAATGGGATTTCAAAAGTTTTATAATTGTGTAGGAGGATGAATAAAGTAATACATCAATCTGATCCAGTTTTTGTTATCTATATTTTTACATATAGATATATATAAAATAAATGAAAATATAATCTATGTTATTTTCTAAGTATGGTTAAAACAAGCCCACAGCCAAAGCAATTTCAGTGAACTTGGAAAATCTAGAGATATGTGAAATTATTTACTTAAACTAAATATTTTTGTCCAAATAGCTGAAAATATTGTCCAGACTATGCATTTGCTGCCACCTTTCTTCAAAATTTGCAATATGAGAAATTATTTTATTTGCATAAGAAGACATAAACATAATAGCAGCAGATATATAAACATTTCACTAGGGATATCTAAAGAGCAATTAATGTCTAAAGTCTAATTTCTATAATGAAATCCATCTTACTTCAAAAGGAAAAAGAAACGGGAGTTCTGTTCATTGATGGACTAATGTTAAAGATGGACTAAAATGGCTTGTGAGAAAAAACACATCTAGAGAGAACCCTTGTCTAGAGCAATACGTGACTAACAGCGCCTACACAACACAGACAGCACCCAACACAGACATAGCAGCAAGACACAATGTGTTGCAGAGCTATGCTCAAAGCTCACTGAATTAAAATGCAGGGGTACATTTCCTTCAGACCTGAAATTGAAGATTGAATATTTTGTGTTTTCACTACATTTTTCATTTTGAGATTGTTACCTGGGCTTGATGGGGTGCATCTCTGAGATTTTTCTGCCTGTATTCTTACTCACTGAAGGAAATGGGCCCAGAGGAGACTGCAGGTCAAAAGGGTGACAGGACTCAACATCAATAAAACCAGAAATTATTCTTTTGGAATAACAAAATTAGGAGGAAGAATGTGTCTTCGTTACCGCTAAAAGTGTTACCTCCCTGCTGAGTGCCTGCTGCTTCCCCATGCTCTCATATTTCACCTGTGCTTATTTCTTCCTGTTCTGTTTTTTTGGCACAGAGAACATGTAGTTGCATATCTTCTGAACAAAATAAGTCCTGATTTAATTTTTTTTAATTACAGATTCAAGTAACACATGGCATGGCCATGGCATCCAGTGGACAGTGGTACAAAACCTGCTGGGAAGTGACAGTCTGAGTCAGACAGCCTTTTGTATGTGTCTTGGGCTGAGCATATGACACCATTTTATCTCATATCGCCGCTTTATACCAAACATTAATTCTGTGCCTCTGACTCGATTCCAAGAATTTTCAAGGACAAACACAAATACTCCTGTGCTAGGACTCAGGCAGGTTTGGGTTTTTTTCCTTCTCTCACTCACTCCTAAGCTCTCAGCTCTGCCACAGGCAGCAGGGAAGAGAGAGTTGTTTTTTCCTTTTTTTTCCTTTTTTTTCCCTTTTTTTTCTTTTGGCCAGTTTTTTTTCCAGCTCTGTTTCTCAAGGGAGAGAGACAAAAAGTGAATTTTTATTCCTTTTTAGCTAGCTAAGACAAGGAAGTTTTTTCTTGGGATTTTTCTTTTTCCCTGAGACTGCTTTTCAACCGAACTCGGATCCAGGACAGAAGGTCATCTGATCGCCGGCACCGGCGGGGGAGGGGCCCTGCCTCGGCCCGTCAGCGGGGACCACCCCAAGGACTCTGTACTTTACACAGGTTTGTCCATCGCAAGTAGTTTATCATTTAATATTGTTAATTTCTTTCCTATGCCTTGTAAATAAAAGAGGGGTTTTTTATTCTGCATCCAAGGAATTGCCTCTGTCCGGACCTGGTGGGGTGGCTAGTAGCCTACCTTCCCCTGGGAGGGCATTTTCCTCCTTATATTGTCTCAAACCGGGACACCACTGAACCCTGCAGATATGGATGCTGGATCCCAGAAGGATATTTTAGCACTAGACTAGCACTCAGCTGGCACAGCTACATGGCTTAGAGGTCTCCTCAGCTCTCAGCCTGAGCTGGATGTGTATGATACCACCGAGAATTTCTCTGACAGTGTTAGGCAATTTTCAAATTGAAGCGTCACATAAAAGAAGAGGAAGAAGACCTAACTCATGACATTTAAAAAGGAAGACCACACTGGGACGGCACTTTCCTAAGAAGAACCTGCTGCACAGTGGCACGTGGTCAGTCTGCAGACACAACTTGTTCTCCTGATTCAGGAAATGTGCACTGCAGCTGAAGGGCACATTCAAAGCTCAAAGTCGTCATTCAAAGCTCACTTTACATAGTTTGGTCAATAACATTTTCTAAGCTTTTTTGACTATTAAAGATCACAGTATCTAAATTTATCTAGAAATATTTTAAGTACATGATATAAAAATGAAGCTTTTATTTTTAAAAAGCAATTTCTGAGCCCAATCTTTCAATTTTAACAGGCTTAGAACCATTCTGTGGCTGCCTGGGTGTAAGAGAGCATCTACATATTAAGAGCTGAATTACTGACAAAGGGTGTTCTGTTAAAAATTAATAATTATTAAAATTATAGTTTATAATTATAAGCATCATAATACAGAAGGGAGATACTGTTGATTTTCTTGATGTAAAGAGGATGACTTAATTGCCAAAATGGGTTGCTGCTACTGTTATCAAAATATATATTTGCAACGTCAAATTCTTTATAATGTTTCTATAAAAATTAAACAAAATCCAAATGAGTCAGAGATAAGCCCACAGAAACTGAGGCAAAAATAAATCAATTTGGTGTAATTTCAAAAATCTCCAAGATCAAACGAATGGAAAAATAAGCACATAAAGGAGATACTGAACTATTAATTCACCTTTTTTTTTCCTAATCTTTCTGTCAGCTCAGCATTTGAATTGGACAGAGGTATTAGTATTAACTCAGTGTTTATATTGGATTAGAACATTCCTGACTCTTACAGAGTCCAAGGTAAATATTTCAAACAGGCCCATATCAGAATCAATTTTCTTGATGGCATTGCTATTTGAACTTTTTTTTTCTGCTAACCAAAATGCATTTGATTACCTAATCCACTCAGAAAGGAAGAAAAACCATATTCTTTAAATCTGTATCAAGATAACTATTACCTTTTTGAGGCTATTTTAGCCTAATTTCCTGTGCCTGTGTGGTAGTGTAATTCAGAGGGAACTTCAGATTTAACTGACCGAGCATGAGGAAGAGTCAGATCTTTTCATTTTGTTTGATTGCACTTGTTAGAGTGAATTGCATTGTCATAAATTAATTTCATATGACTACCTTTCTGCATTAAGAGTCATGAAGAGGATCAAGGGTCTGTTGCTAAATACATCTGGATACTGGACAGCATTAAGGTTGACTTTCAGTGTTCTAGGTAACTGTGCAGAACCTAGTGGAAATATTTCCTGAAAAAATTTTGGAAGCCTGATTTCCATTAATCTAGCTGTTGTTGTTATCATTATTGAGAGAATGACCTCATAGAGTCCTGTGACAGGAGAGCAGACTCATTCTGGTGTCCAGGAATGAAGCTTTATGTCTTATCTGAGACACTGTGTTGTCTTCCTTTTCCAAAGCATATGGGATATTTGGCAGGAGCTCTCTTTTACTACGGTCCCAGAGGGCAAGCTTTTAAAGGGACTCACAAACCTGCAGTTGATCTCCTTACCCGGAGCCTTTGAGAGAGTGAAAAATGTTGTTTGGAAAATATTTCATAAAATAAAGGTAAGAATTTCAGGTTCACTTTCAGGTTCATTTTCCACAGTCCACAGGCTGCAGACTGTATGATGTAATGCAGTTGTAACTTAGACTGGCACTGGTATATGGAAAGTCTTCCCTTCCTATTGACAGAAAGGGAAAATAGTTCCCAGAAAAATGTAATAATTTTACACTTACTCTTTTTTTTTTTTTTCCCCAGTAACTAGTCTGGAATGTATTGTACTAATAGAGTCAGGAAGTCCAATTCTATTGCTACAGAAGTGATCTCAGTAAAAAATATTAATGAAGAGTCACTCTTATTGGCATTCAGACAGAAGAATTGCATTGGGAGAAGACAGGGGAAAAAAATATTTTCTCCCATTCTACAACTCCCATGCAAATTCTGAGAAAGCAGCATTGTCTTTATTAAAGAGACACCTGTGAATTTCCTCCCTTCATGGTTTAGGACCTTTGATGGAAAATTTCTCTTCTGTGCACCCCAGACACTTAACATCTGGAAAGCAAACAAAGGCAATGCAAAATACATCTCGATCTCTTTTTTTTTAATGTTCTGTGTTTTTTAAGCCAATGTGATATTTGTAGGGGAGGAAAAAACCATCTCACAATTTGCAGAATTTTGCATTTACCAGGTTCTTCTCATATATCACAAGGTATCATTTCAGTCCTCAAATAATGCATTAAAAGCACTTTAATTTAAACAATATATAGGCATCATTGTATATGTGTGCAAATATATATATGTAGTTATTGCACTAAATCCATTTATTGCTGCTGTGATGCTGTTTTGAGGCCTCATTTCATATAGGGAAATAGGGACTATGCCTGAGCCAAAGAGTTTGCACTCATTAAGCCACTAGATATCAACCTACTGCATAACAAAAGAAAAAAGAAGGGATCTGGAGGCAGGGAAAAGAGAAAAGAAACCATATAGAAAAAAAAGGCTAACTGCCTGATTCTGAGATGCTACAGTAGAAATAAGTTAACCATTCTTAAAATATGCCTTACTGCTTAAGACCGTATTTACACACAAATTTGGACAACTAACTCTTTTTCTGTGACCTTGATTCAAATGGTAATTAAGGCAGATAGAATTTATGTACAGAGTTAGGACTGAATCCTAAATCATGGGCATACTGATGACAGTGGCTACAGACATGATTAGGAGACTGGAGCATCTCTTTTACAAAGGGTCAGTCTCCAGAAGAGACAACTGAGAGGGGACCTCATCAGTGCCTGTCAATGTCTGAAGGAAGGATGCCAAAAGTATGGATCCAGGCTCTTCTCAGTGGTGTCAAGCAATAGGATGAGAGGCAATGGGCAGAAAGTGATGCACAGGAAGTTCCACATGAATATGAGGAAGAAATTCTTCACTGTGTGGGTGACCCAGCACTGGAGCAGATTGTCCAGAGAGGCTGTGGAGTCTCCCTCGCTGGAGATGTTCAAGAAGCATCTGAATGCAATCCTGTGCCATGTGCTCTGGGATGACCATGACTGAACAGGGAGGTTGGACCAGGTGACCCAATGTAGTCCCTTCCAACCTGACCCATTCTGTGCTTCTGTGGTTCTGTGATACTGTGATTCTTGAGTATGTAGTGTGACACATGGATTTTGAGTATATACAGTTTTTTATGAGTTTTTTTTGGCTGGAGATTATGTTTGCTCACCTTTTTTAATTATAAAAACTGAAAGAATTTGAAGAAATACCCTTTCACCTCTGTCACAATATTATTATTATTATTATTATTAATTATTATTATTATTATTGTTTTGGGGATTTGGGGGTAGCTTAATTCTTAAGTCAATATTATAAAAATGCACTCCAGGCTTTTGGATACTGGAGTTAGCCTAAAGTTAACAGTCATTTCGCAGGATGTAGCTAAAAGCACTAATAGGCATTGGGATGCTTGATAGAAACAAAAAAAAGCGTAAGTTCATTGTGTTTTTACTTCAGTATATTTCAGATAGAAATAGTGCATTTCACTTGCTTATTAACAGGAAACAAAGAAGGTTTAGAGATGGGAAATATAAATATTCTTTAGTTTCATTTCGCCTGTGACAGGAGATTCACTATTTGTTTAAAAAATGTATTGTCTTCAAAGCAAGTCATATTGCTGTACCTCGCTCTAACAAAGCCTTTACTACCTCCTAAATTTGGTCACACACATCTGTTTTGGCCATGACTTTAGACCCCTGCTGCCTGCTGCTGATGTCTCAAGTAAGCCTGGACTGAGCTTTCAAACACAAATCTTCTATACAATATAAAGCCTGGAGAGATATTCTCCCTCAGGCTCAGGGAAAGACCATTATGAGCACAATAAACTCTGTGTAACCTCAGTCCACACCGGGACAAATCCTGCTTGGCTGAGTGAAACCCAGTGATAGCTCTGTGGCTGCAGTGCTGCTGTCCTTCTGCAAGTGGCTGGTGGCTGTACGGGGTGTTCAGTGCTATCACTGGGGGCAGGAGCTGAAACCCAGCCATTGCAGGGTCATCACTTGCACACAACCAGCCGCGAGGACTGCAATATCCTCACTGCTCACACAGCTGCCTAAGGTCACAGGCTGGAGAAACCACACAGGAAATATTAAACTGAGAGATGGAGAATGTCTCTGGTAGTAGGATAGGGCTGTTTGATTCTTTCTTGTGCGGCAGTGCTAAAATAGATCCCATGTTAGGCAAGCTTGACCAAAAACAAGTGAAAAAGAGAGGGTGAGGATTCTTTTATCATCATGTGGGAAGACATTTCCATTCTGATCTCTCATGCCAGGAGCGGTGTGTGAGGGGAAGCATAAGCAGCCAGTGAATCAGGCCACAACTCCTGGCCCTGTCTTCCAAAAAGTGCTTTCTTCACTACATGCAATAGCCATGGTCCTATCTTCTGTGCCTTGTGCTTTACTGATGATCTGGTTTAATTAGGATGGGCAAGGATCCTGGTAGGGAAGAAAGTTAAGCTGTCCAGAAAAAACATTCTTTTAGAAAGAACAAAGAAAGCTGAAAAATAATGAAGCCCAGTTTTTTAGGCAAAGATTTCCTGAAGCTCTTTCAGAAAAGGACTAAGAAATACATCCTGTTCTTCTACAGGAGTCATGAAGCCTTTGGCTGTTTTCAAGTGTTATTAAGGTGTCAGCAGCTGGGAGAACTAAAAGCAGATTCAAATATAATACACAGACCATTTGTGTGGTTTACATTTGATTCTCACAAAGCAGCTGTGCATTTGGGAGTTTTTCCATGAGAGACAGGGAACTTCTTTGTCAGGGGCCCACATTTCCATTGACTGTATCAGAGAAGAGATCATGACATGATCATTTGAACATGTGGTTATTTTTATAGAACTTGAAGTGTAATTTCGTTGTTATATATGCATAACTTAAGCTTAGCTGGTGATAAGCAGCTATTTTCTACCATAAAAGCTGATAAAAATTGAAGTAATATACAATTCAGTAGAAGATTTCTCTTGAAATGCTGACTTTTGTTAAGAAAATTGAAAGGAGTTTGACTTCTGCAAAAAATATTCAGCTTAGCTGCAATCATAATTGAAAATTTGTCCCTGCTGTAGAAATCATTCTTCTAAGTGCTTGGAGACAATTCCATGCTGTGAAGCTATAATGGTAACTACCCATCCAGTATAAAACATAGAAAAATAGCACAGTTAGTCATATTCTTGATGTTTTGCAGATATAATGCCTCCAGGTATTGCCTAACTTCCTATTTGAACAAGAAAAATGCTCCCCATTCAAGAATAAAAGTTGCTATTTTCACTGCTGTTTTGGAGGAGAGGAGACTGAAAAGAGGTCCTATAAATAAATGTTGTTATTCCCATACTTGAATTTTTGGAGATTTGTGTTCAGAGGCTACAACAGTAATGAAGTGCTCAGGGCACAATTGTTTTTTGATGCCCTCATTTTTCATCTAATACAAGATCTCTATCTTCCACAAAATAATAAGACAACAACAACATTTAAAAGCATAGAACATATAAAGAGAATAGATTCTGATAGTAAATTTTGTAGCATAGCACTACTAGCTTATTACAGTTGTAGCAGAGTACGGTAATTTTTGAGTACTTCTCCTTCTACTGTTTCTAAGACTTTCAATCACACCTGTTATACACCACCCAAGAAAAAAAGAATCTGTTTTCATTAGGGCCACCTCATATTGCCCCTCATGCATAGACTGAGACACTCTCCCTGTCAAGCAGTCTGTCCCCTCCATCAGGTCCTTGTGGTCCAGCACCCACTTACGGAAAGAAATGGACAAACTACTTTCCTAAAGCAAATTTAGGATGCCCTTAGTCCTGCATGTCATCTTAGAACACATGAGTAATTATTGTTAATGAGAAATCTGGAGAAATTAGATTTTTTGTGTTTTAGCAGAATCTGTCCAAGTTCTAGGAAAAAAGAATCAACCAGTTGATATAGCTAAATATATCTTATATATGCTTGCCATATTTTCTGTAACACTTCCTGAGAGTTTTCTTTCCTCTTTTAAATTTAAATGCACATGAAAGAACTGACTTAATATACCTTTTTGAATACCTCAGGGATATAATTTGCTTAGTTTTATGTATTGTGGTTTTGCAAAAATCACCAGGTTTCACTTTGAGTGCATTGACAAACTTAAAAAGACATAAATTCAGGTACCATAGGAGCTATTATTAATGGTTTTTATTACATTGGCAGCAGATATCAATTTTATCTGTCAGTTTTTCAATGCTTTTCAGAAGTTGCAGGTTGTTGATGCTCATCTTGCTAGGATCCATGGAAAATGCAGTATCTTAAACCACAGAGGAAAAGGGAGCTTTTAGATGCAGATAGAAACTCTGTCACTCACTTTGGCATCATGTCAGCTGGAGAAATTTTCTTTTAATGATGTTGTGATGTTATAATGTAGGTTCTATTTCAGTAACTCAACATCCTGCTGAAATGTTCCGAGTATTAACTTTGTCCATGCCCCCAGAAACGTCTCTTTCTTGCCCACTTAAGCACTATATAAATAAATTCACTTCCTTAATTTACATCAGGAGTGATCATAATAGCTGCAATTGATGGGCAGCACCAAATTATAAGTCAGGTGACTTGCCAAACAGTCCCCAAACTTTTTACAAGGGAGTCGCTTTTAAAGATGATACAGATACAAAAATCTTTACTGCTCTTTGTACGAGCCATAGAGCTCAAGTGAGATGGCTTGGTATTGAATGCCAACGTACACCTCCAGAAATGTTTATAAATCAATGTCAATGTTTGGTGATTCCAGGCAATACTTTAATGTTTACCGGGACAGAGTTACAGAGACGGCTGCAGGGAGGTTTCTGCGATCTGCATGGCATCACTGGGCAGTCACTGGCTGGGGCACACTAATGCCTCTGCCTGAAACTGCCAAATCAAAATGGGTCCCTGACCAAGAGGTGGACGGGTGGTTTTCATGGTTTAATGCCAGATGGCAACTCAGTCCCATGCAGCTGCTCATTGACTCTCCCCTGGTGGGATGAGGGAGAGAATTGGAAGAGTAAAAATAGAATATTTATGCATTGACATTAACCCAGTATAATAGGTAAAACGGAAACTGCGTGCACAGGCAAAGCAAAACAAGGAATTCATTCACCACTTCCCATCAGCAGATGAGTGTTCACCCACCTTCAGGAAAACCAGGCTCCACCGCCCACAATTGTGACTCAGGCAGATGAACACCATCACTTCAAACATCCCCTCCTTTCTCCTTCTTACCCAGGTTTATATACTGAGCATGAGGCCAACTGGTATGGAACATCTCTTGGTCAGTTGGGGTCAACTGTCCCAGCTAGGTCCTCACCCAGCTTCTTGTGCACCCCCAGCCTGCATGATGCTGGGCTGGGGTGAGTGGCAGAAAAGGCGTTGGTGCTCTGCAAGCACTGCTCAGCAATAATGCAAACATGCTATCAACGCTGTTTCCAGCACAAATACGAAGTGGAATCCCATGCCAGCTGCAAAGAAAATTAACTCTATCCCTGACAGAACCAGCACTGAAGTGCTGCCTGTTCTCACATCCTAACCACTGCTTCAGTCATCCACATAAATCTTAAAACTTTCCTTTACCTCATCATGTTTGAAACATTCAGAAACTGGTTAAAACCAAGGGAGGGTTTAATTTCTCAAATGCAGCTTTCCAGTACAGCCCATGAAAAAGACCCACAACTGTATAAATTGTCATTTGAAGACTAAGTACTGATGTTGAATTTAATGTTAAGTTCCCATTGATTTTAATGAGATGAGAAATGAACCCTTGAGGCTTAAAGAAAAAAAAGAAAGTAAGGAAAAACCCCCTTAATCTCTCTTTTAGCTTGGAAGGCAAGGTTTTTATAGGATTCTCCAAAGCATTGATCTAACATCACCTTATCCCATAGTAGAACTTATGTCAGTCAGTGCAGCTGTACAAAGACTGCTTTAAGTTTAATGCCAAGAATTAGATGGAAATGAAGTGTCACTCAGCTAACCATGTCACTTGTTCAGTCTGCAAGCCAAAAAAATATCCTGATGCTGTTCACAGAAGGAGAATAATATTTTGCACGCAGCTCACATTTTGTTCTCTTATGTGTTACAATAGCTGAATCTGAATGTCGTCTTGTTTAATTGTTCTGCAAAGTTTCTGAACATATGAAGCTCTTTAGCTTTTTTTCATATGCATTACTACTCCAAGTTTTAGAAAATAAACAAATATTTGGGTGGGGTATGTACTGATGTAGCTAATTTTCAAGTAAAGAAAGTATGCTTTCAACTAGAATCAATTCCTAACCATGGAGCTTAATTCAGCTGTTATCTGTGGTATGCTTTGGTATATTTAACAAGATGTCTTTGTCATAACCACAATACCTTGGAATATTACCATTTTTACATTTATCAGCACACTGAACCTAACTCATTTTTTTTTCCTGTAGGAGCAAAAATAGGCATTCTTTCTCCATATAAAGCAAACAGCTGTGGGCTTTCAGAGCTTTAGAACTGTATTTGCCATAAAGGAAAATGTATATGCGGAATTGTGAAAAAGGAGCTGAAAGTTCCACTTAATTCATAACAGATGCTAAATACAATATCATATTTACTCAAGCAGCAGAAATTTTAAATCCAACCAAAAATGCAAATTTGTTTAGTTGCTTCATTAAAGAGCCTTTATAATCCTTACAAGTACATAAAATTTTGCTAACATATCAAAACATCATTTTAGGCACAGAGTTGCAATCCAGAATGTAATGCTTAACGTTTTAGACATTTCAAAATATGGAGTTCTGGCTATCAGCCCTTTCCAAAGGCAATGAATATTTTTTATTAAGTTGTATTAATTTTTAGTGGACAACAAAACAGGTGATTCATGAAATTAATAAGAAGCCACAGCAAAACCTGCAAGCTCGATATGCGCAATCCTTGCAGGGCATAGCATCCACTAGCTTTTCCATTTGACTAGTTAGTCACTCAAAATACTAACTTGAGCAGTTGTGCTCTTCTGTTTGTAGACATCCCCTAAAGACAATAAAAAAACCACAAAAAACATACCTAAGTCTTGCCATTCCCTCTGCACCCCAGGGTAATTCACAGGGAGAAAAGGGGAAAGGGAATGGGTAACATTATTTCCTTATCCATTTCTTTCATCAGTTAGAATGAAATAAAAATAATCAAATAATAAAATTTAAATAGAATTAAACTATATGATAATGAAATCTATTACAGAACAAGAACAACCCTAAATACATACAACAGAAAACCCCATTAGGTGAAAAAATAAAGAAAAAACCCACCAACTATAAAAGCTAATAGCAGGTGTGGAAGGGAGAGGACATAGGGAAGTGATCTGAACTAATGTAAAACCTTTGCCACTCCTCCAGTTATCCATAGATTGTCATTGCATTCCACAAGACATTGGAGATTCATTTCCTAGCAGTGAGGAAGGAAGGAAGAAAGAAAGGAAGGAAAGTTATCAGTAGTAATCTTAGTTGTTTGGTAAAAAGTAAAGACTTTAGGACTCACAGCTAATCTTTTAGCTTAAAAATTACACAACTCTTTTTATTTTCATTTAGAAATAGATGTGCAGCATGTATCAATGGAGGAATGTAAAATATATGTTAGATCCAAAAGCTTGTGAGTGCTTGGTCTGAATGCTCGTGAGTCGCAGCAGACCAACCAGTTGACACAGGACCTGGCAGGACTGAGGTTACGGGCATGAAAATACTCTGAGATTTTACTGTAGGATAATCCAGAGCACAGAGATTCCTTTGTGTCTCACTCCTTCTTACTTTAGTGGAATCTGGATGTGGCACTTTAAACACATCCCTTCGAGAATATCCCCAATGCATCAGATTTCCATGATTTCCAATTATAAATTAACACCTTCCTATATAGAACCTAATAGCTATCCAAGCTCTTTGACTTAAGCCTGTGGAACTTTTTCTTTATCACTTGATTAAACCCCCAAAATTCAGAAACTATGGAAGTTAGTTTGGTTTCGTTAGTTTGATTTGGGTTTTTTACTAACTGCTGAGAGTTTTACTTAACAATTATATATTGTGCTTTTTAAGTATGACCATGCAACACATTTCCTCAAGTCCAGCATGAGACACACTCTCCTGCCTTGGCAATTCATTCATGCTCACAGTGCTTCATCTGCTTTTCCAAGAACCCTTATCATGGAAAACACTACACTTCTGTGAGCCCATTGCCTTGCTTAATTTAATTTTTGGTTAAATGTATACAGGGAAATCACTGTTTGACATTTTGTGTTTTCTAGTTTGAGATTTTTTTCATCTCTCCTGGTTTTGATTTTACACTATGAGAAAGGTCCCTTGTGTAATTCCGATTTAGCAAAAAAACCCACTTTATAGTAGTTTGTAGACAATACTAAGTGAAAATTAGTGTCTCAGGGCTCAGTAAACTGTGACTCATCAAAATGGTTTACAAACAACTTAACTAGTCTGAGACTTTGCCTGCTGGATAGCTATCTATTTTTGAACTTGAATAAAATGATAAATGATCAGGAAAATCTAATTTAGTTTTCCTCAGTCTAATCTGTTTATTAATCTGCTGTATTTGCCAAAAGCAAATAAAGTACTACTTCACTTTAATCTTTTTTCTTTGTCACTACAGTATGCTTCAAAATAGTCATATATATGCCTATTGAATCATAATTTCTTTGAATATATTTTTAGACCTTTTATTCAGAAAATGATGCCTTTGTTGAAGAGCCAAATAATAGATAGATTGACAGAGGACTTGGTTAAGCGACTAAGTTAAGCACATGTGGATGTTTGCAAAATATGCATTCTTGTGTAGAAAGTAGGAAATATAAAAGGTGAAAGATGTTGCCTCTCAGCAAAAATCCTAATGCAACATTATATTGTTTGATTTACTTATGATCTACTTTATTTCATGTTATGCTATATTTAATTCCTGCTATGAAGCACTTACATTATAAAATACTATGAATATTCACTAGAATATTCAGTAAAAATATGCAAATGCTATTTCTTCTGTTCTGCCATGGAATCATCCTTTAGCAATAGCACATTGAGCAGGTTGTTTGGATAATGCTGACATACTTGTGTCTGATGTTAATTAATTACTGTCACACATTCATTAATTTAGGGGAATGAGAGGTTTGTTTGAATGAAAAATGGAATATTTGCATTAAAAAAAAAATTAAGCCAAAAATTTTTTGGCAATGTCAGTACTTTTCTTTCAAAAATCAAAAGGTTTTTGAAAGGAACTAATTCTTTAAAAAGCCTCTATTTCATGAGCTTGCCATTTTCCAAAGGAAAGTGTTTCATCCCAGAGTTCTCCAACAGCTCTAAACATTTCTCTAGTGTTAGGCCAGCACACATGGGAAGTGTTCATTTCCACTGGCTGCATGTAATATTGGTTTCAGGACACAGATGTTTGCAGTACAACGAAACTACTAATTTGTATTCGAGTATTAACTTCTTTTCAGATCTTCCATTATGGAAAAGTATGATTTCTCCAATTTTCCATCTTCCCTCTTTATAACAACACCAGTTTTCTTTTCAGGCTGGAGTTGTAGGATTAGTAAGAACCCAAGTTAAACAAATCCTAGGTTTTCTGGAAGTTTTATCAAATAGCCAACTTTTCTTTATAGTCAAATAGGAAGAATTCAGGATTCCATTCATTCAGAAAATCATATTCTACCTTATGTGTACCTGTTTAGAAATAACTTGAAAGAAATAAAAGTTATATCACAGCAAAAGTCAGTTCTGTATTCTGCATTGTTCATAACACTCGTAGGCATTTCAGATTTCCTCTCGTTAATAGCCTGCATTTTCTAATTATTAAATAAAAATCCTAACTTTGGTAGTAGTTGCACTTTTCTCACAGAAGATGTTGCAACTCTCTTTTTTCCGTCTTGTACATGGCACAGGCCCTTAAAACCATGATTTATTATTTATTTAAATTAATTTTGAATTTATTTTATTTGGGATTTTTAGGTCATTCCATCTTGGCATTTAATGCTTGAAGATACCTACTTATGGTGAAATTTTGGATACATAGATGCCACTACAAAATTTTCCATACGTTCAGTGAAGCTGGGATGTCAGTTTCTGGCCAGGAAGACTCCCAGGTGTGAGTAAGGACTTCATTATTCTGCAGATGGAAGACATCATTGGAAAACATAGCTCTGCTGGGTTGAGCAGGACTCTGAATGGAAGTGACCTTATTACTTTCCTTTGACAAAGAGGTCAAATAAGGGCCTCAACAGATGGAAAATTATTTCCTCCATTTCCCTGTTTCTCTAGATGCAAGAATGGCAATTTACCACATGTTGAGGGACTGGTATGAAAATGTATCAACAGATAAAATTTCTTTTTTTTTCACTACATTACTTTATGTCCTTCCTAATCTCTAACAGTTAAACTTTCCATTATAAAGTCTCATGAAGGTATGCAACTGCTTTAGAATTTCTACTAGTTGGAGATTGTTCCATTATTTTCCAGGAACTTCTCTCATAGAAACATAATATTACTGAGGAGTTTTAATTTGTGATACAGGGTGGGACATCCGAGCTTCTAGTGAGTTCAGAAATCACGATTTTCACTCAGGTCTCTTATGCTGAGGTGACAGTTGGGGGCCATGGGAATTTCTCTGGAAGACCTGAGCAAGGAGGATTGGGATAGGGCTGTTTCTGGCTCAAAGACATCACTTTGTAATGGAGGAATTGTGACAAATAGTAATGGTGGGAAGCCTCACTGTTCCCTGCTCGCACAGGTGGAATGTGTAAACAAATTCCATTCTCATTAGAGAGAAGGAAAGGGGGACCCAAAGTGCTCATGCTTTGGCCTCTTGCATATAGGGCCAACAGGCCCAGAGGACAACGCTCCCCTCTTCTGCACTGACACGGGAAACCTCACTATGTACCATCTCCAAGAATAAACCTCTTTACACATAAAGACCATGGCCAGTCTCTGGTTAACCTGCACATATTTCCGAATCATACAGCGACACCTTCATCTGCTGTCATTTCTGAGGAAGTTCAATGATTAGACCAGGGTGTCCTGTTTAGTTCTGTTGTGTTCTCTATGACAATTTTAGTCCTGTTTCTGCAGTGAACAACAAGAACTGTGATCTTCAGGGTAAGTTTCAATCCATGGAAGTACTTTTTGACTTTTTCCCAGAATAAGCAGATTTTAGAAGACACCTCTCTGCACCATACTTTTAAGACCTCATTTACCTAATGTCTTGGAGTGACTAAGATACCAGGTATCCCTATCATCTGCTTTATGTCAGACATGAATTGAATCCTCATAGTCAGACAGGAGTTGAATAAGCTCATAAGAATGTTCAAGGACAAACATAGACACTTCCCTCTCCCAGGACATGGGCAGTTGTTTTCTCTCTCTCTATTGCTCAGCTTTGTCCAATGTTTCACACGGACACTACATCAACACTCTCACAAAAGTGATTCTTTTCTAATAATTGCTAATTCTGAGGGTTACTGCAGCTGTTAGATCAAGCCTCTTCAGGTCTGAGTGATAAAACTCAGGTCCAAGCAAAACTAGCGTCACTGCTAGTCAAACTCAGCTAAGTTCTTTCATCAGTGTCAATATGATTTGTCAAGTGTTTTACTGCCTGCATCATCATTAACAAACACTGCAGATACTTCCAAGAGCAGAAAGCAGTATTTCAGTTTATTTGGAATCTTTAATTTTTTAATCTTTTCATGTAATAATAATGCATCTGAAAACTTATGCTGAGAAGTTATATTATTTCTCTATTACTTTTAGAGCAAGTTGCTGCCAATTTTCACAAGCACCTCACATATTTTTTTGTACCCTAAATAAATAGGAAGGTGGACATTGCTATGCAAGATATTAATGTATTATAATCAGTGAATGATCTTCAAAACTGTTCCTATCATTTTATAATTAGCAGGCAAAGATTGTTAGACAATGAATCAGTGTAGCAAAAGTTGTTTACTGGATACAGACATATTTCCCACCAGGCAGAACACAAAAGGCCAGACTCATGGCCAACTGCAAAATGTGTTTTCAAATGAATTACCAAGATTGCTTTGGCAGACAGTGGTAAGAAATAGGAAATTTCAAAAGGCGATTCTTGCCATGTGAGACACTAGTCTTCAGAGACAACCATTCATTCTTTGGAGGTACCTGTGAACCAAAGTCATAAAAATATTAAACATCTAACTTTTAAATAACTCTGCATTACAAATATTGCATATACTGTTACTTCCTTCTCATATACAGCCTATTAATAAAGACAGCATGTCATCTAAGCAATATGACTCATAATGTCTGATTTATTGAGAAAATTGCAGAGATTTTTCACCTTTCCAAATGATTCTGGAAATACTTCACAGTGACATCAGGTGCAATCACAAGCTACCTATACTGGCATACACATTAAGACTTTAGCAGACATTAATAAAGTTGTAGCTCTACTGAATTCAGTGTAATGCAGCTCTTTTACCATTCCTGTGATCTCAAGCTTTGCATATATATTTCTTTCCCTATTAAAAGATGGGAATTTTACAGCTAGCTACAGAACAAATATATTTATTCTTGACAGGATGACCAGAACAGATTTTATCTTGTGGTTTTCCATATGACTCTCCAGTTGTAAGGAATCATTCCTGAAAGCTGAGCTATAATCACTTCAGAAGGGTATCAAGAATATACAAAACAATCTCTTCTGCCAAGTAAAAAGCAGTGGGACAAGAGGAAATTGCTTCAAGTTGCACCAGAGGAGGTTTAGAGCTGGATATTAGGAAAAATTTCCCACTTATAGGCTTGTCAAGATTTGGAATAAGTTGCTCAGGGAAGTGGTTGAGTCACCATCCCTGGATGTATTTAGTGTATACCTGGTGTAGACACTTAGGGACATGGTTTAGTGGTGGACTTGGAAGCGCTTGGTTAATGGTTGGACTTGGTGATGTTAAAGGTCTTCTCCAATATAAATGTCTCTAAATTCCTCACATTTAAGCTACATGTACAAATCATTAGAACAAATCAGAAATTTGTCCAGGATGTATAATATAAGACCAGGTTTCCTTCTCAGGTCTTCTACATGCATTCCAATACTATTGATGGAGGCTTATTTCCCTTAATTTTCAAGTACACAAAGAAACTCCAGATGGCAATAGGCTTATTGTGAATTAAGTCCAAATACAAAACCAGTGGGAAAGCTGCAATCACAAAACAACCAGACATGATTCCATTATGATCCCGCAGTTAATGTTGCACTGATTCATCACATCCTGACTGAGGATATTTCCACAGATGTTTTGAGCAACGAGCAAAAAATCTCCACTGGGGCTCCAGAGGCGAGTGGCCAGGTTGCCACATGGATGTCTTCAACCAATAGATGGTTCCTCAGAGGCTTTGTCCCCCTCCCTGCTACTCTGGCCCCTTCATCTCTTCTTTTTTGGACCTTTCCTTTCACGCTCCCTACAGTGTTACTATTGCTTTTACAAGCAGTAATTTCTGTTGACTGAATTTACAGATGAATTATAGTTCCCAACTCTAATTAGGATCCACATAATCATCACAGATCCAAATTCTAGATAAATTATTCCATCCAGTTTTCCCAAACATTGACTTTGATGCATATCTTTTATTTTCCAGATCACATGTTTATGAATCATCTATTACTGTAAATGAAAAAAAAAAAAACACGTAATTTCAGAAATCAATTATTTTATAAACTATTTTCCTGGCTAAATTTACAGCAAGAAAATTTCTTGCCAAAAGTCTTTCTCCAGGGCATCTACAAATGCATTAGGAGACAATTTTATTTACATGTATGTATCTCCTATAATGTCTGCCAGGTCTTACCATCACCTCTCAAGCTATATGGACCTTTACCTGTACTGTACTAGATCCAAAGGTTCACTAGAAGATGTTCTGAAGCCTCAATTTATTTTAAATTGGGTGAACATTATTTCATTATTTTACTCCTGTACTCAGATTTTATTTGAATTACTTAAACCTCATAATCTGTTATGCTTTATATTACCTGTGAGGTAGGACTCTAGTTTCAACAACATTCCATTCATTGAAGTGGAACATCTCCTTTCAATGTCTGACTTTGATGCATTTTTATGTGTTAAAATATTCAATTTTTTCAAGATCATTATGGTGTGAGAACTAGAAAACTGTTCAGACAAAGACACAATGTGTGCTTTTATGCCATAAAATGTTTACTAAAGACAAAAATTTATAAATTATGACATTTCTTATCTCAAAACAAACAAAAAATGACAAGAAAAGTACTCAAACACCACTAAAACTTTTGGCAAATGCAGAAAAAGCCCCAGCAGCACCCATAATGTTTGTTTTTGTTTGTTTTTTTTTCATTAACAAAAGAATATTTTAAACTATACGTGCATGTGTAAATAAAATAATTTCTAACTACACAGTGTATTTCATCTGTGGTACATTTGTCTTCTAATGTAATAAGGTCTAGATTCAGAAAAGCAGACATCTTGACTTGACTTTTAGTGAAACAGGTATAAGGTGCTAACTTGATGCATAAGACAATTTATACGAGCTAATTCTCCCGCAAAATAGGTCTGTAATTACTTAGTAGAAATGTTCTTCACTAGTATAAATAAAAAAATAAGAAATGGTGTTGCATTAAATTTTAAATTCAGCTAAGTCCCCATACTTCCCAATACAGTCAGAAAAGTAAGGGTTACTTTCAGATTAGCTTCTATTTTTAATTTCCTATTAAAAAAAAAATTGTCTCTATACAGCACCTTTGTTAAACTTTTTTAGTCACTGAAAAATATTTTTAAAAACCGCACAACTCCCCTCCAGCCCTACCCCACCCCCTAAAGATACAGCCAGCCAAATATGCATCCATTTTCCGGTTTGTCATCCATGGGTATTTTTTTGTTATTGGATACAAATCTCTAACAGAAAACAGACAGATATACTGCTAAAACTTTTCACATGCTAATAAACATAATTGAAGCTGCCATTACATCACTTCCCAACAATATAAACATTTCTCATTTCAAGGAACAGGGTCTGGCACTATATTTTCACTAAGTACTGCCCACTCTGCAAGCAAACTCATTCATGTGAAGCAGTAAGGCATGAATCAGGATTAGTAGCATCTGAACCAGGAACAGCATGATGCTGGTTAAAGCTGGTAACTACTGTTTAAAGGGTAAACTATTCTACCACACAGTTTTGTTTAATAGACTTGTTTCTGGACAACATCTAAACGACAATTTTCATGATACTTGGAAACAATTCTCATGTCTTTGCAGAACAGATGTATTAGGAAATGACCACCTGACAAGAGAAAAGGCTCTGCAGCCTTGAAATGTATAGAAAACTGTGCATTGCTACAGGTGATGGTCTGTCTAAACACCAAGAGCAAAATGTGGATCATGATCATTCATCTACAGCAGATTTGAACCTCCAGTGTTGGAACAGCTACTGCAGATTTGACGAAAGGCCAGCTCACACCAAGCCACCAGAACTCAGCCTCATACCCTGGCAGTCAGTATTATAAAAGAAACTGGGTGAATGCTTACTTTCCCCAAGTAGCTTGTTCACCGAAATCAGCAATTTTGTGACCACTGCAACGCTTCATAAATTCATATCTCATTAAATACTAAAATCTGAATGAGGGTAAGAAAGGTTTGTTGTTTGTTTCCAAGTAGTGGATTGAGACCACATGAAATTATGTTTGATTTTTAAATATTTTCAGAAGAAAAAAATCCAAGTGAACAATTTTGTTTCAGCCAAAGAGAACATTTTGCCAAGCTGGAACAAAAGTGTTGAGGGTCTCCATTTTATAAAGTAATTGGAAACTTTTTCATTCTGGATCAGCAGAAATTACATGTTGAGTGTGTTTGGGTTCACACACCTAACTGAAAAATCAGTTGTTTGCACAGCTGCATACTTGGAGGTCCAGAAGGGCTGCTGGCAAATTCAAAGAACATTCTCTACACCCTCACCCTTTACTGTTTCTTACATCTTGGCCAAACCTCCTCCACTACTCACAAGATATCACTCTTTTCTCAGAATCTGTTCCTTGCTGTAGGTGATCACATTATGGCTGTATCTAAATATTGCAAAATCTCTATGTCCAACATGTGACATCCAAATAGAAACTTTGCTATTAATCCAGAGAAGAAAAAATCTTTCAGAAGCTCTTCTCATCTCTCAGGAATTGTCTAAAATAACCTTTGTTATGAAAAGGATGTTGCAGGTGTTGATTTCTGCTTGGAGAGTTTACTCCCCTCCTGTTAATATCCTGACCAAAGCATCAAACATGCAGTGTTTGGCTGTATTTTGAAAACTGTTCAGAAGGTCAAAGTCTATCACTTACACTTTGTGACTTGTAACTCCAGTCTTCTTTGTATAACTGGTAGTGATTGCAGCAGTGAGCACTTTTGTCCTTATTCCCAGTAACCCATCCCATTAGAGACTATCTCCCCAGTAATATCTAATCTCCTTAGACACTCAAATTTCCTTATACAAACCTTTATTATGGAGTTAAAAAAAACCAACAACAAACTAAACACCAACCCTGACAACCAGTAACCTTTGTGCAGTGATGTCCTTGAATTTGGCTATTTTGTGAGTTTTCTAACATTCCCTTGAATTTACCTACTGTCTCTCTTGTGTAGATTTCAGATATTTGGACCTCTGTGTTCAATGAGCTCATATATTGCATATCTCAGGTGTTCTGATAGCAGTAATAATGATTATCACTATTATACATAAAAGTCTGTGTCCAGAGCTCTTTGTTCTAGGTACCAGCCCTCTACAAAAATAGTCACCCACTCCTGTTCTTTCTCCTTGTCCTTCCCATCCTGTCTCCTTTACTCACTTTTCCACATCTTTATTCCAGCACTGCAAAATGTTAGCAGTAATGTGGCCCTTATGCATAAATCTTTTTCTGTGGAAGGTAGAAACTGAATCGATATGTAAATACTAAGCATGTAAAACCATGACTTTTTCAAACATAGTGTTCACACTGTATGAACTCACTGAACCCTGAGTGCAATGTCCACTTCCAAAGACAATTTCTCATAAAGGATTTCAATATGTCTTAAAGTGATGATTTTTTTCATAGGAACAGAATAACTTTTCAGAAAAAAAGGTACTCTAGCTGGGAACAAGCCTCCGCTAAAAATTTAATTTAAAAAAGGAGATTTTGAGACTCACCAACTATCTCTAGGCAAATGCCAGCTTGCCAGTGTACATTTCTTGATAATCAAAAGAGTACATGATAACAATGTTTTAAAGTTCCTTTGAAACTAAATAAATCATTCATCTATATTCTTTCAGATTAAGACAAAGGAAGAGCATATGAAAAGGACAAGAAAATATAAAGCAGACCAGAGACAAACAATATTTAGTGATAAACAAGACAGAATGAGTTCATGTGCAATAACCTGATTATTATAATTATAATTACCATCCTGCAATTAATTTAGAAAATAAATCAATTTTCACACCACCATCGCATATTTTGAGGATAAACTTTCACTGTATTGATCCAAGAAGCCATGCTTTTCATCTAGGATCAAATAATCAGAAGAGATAATGTTAAACAAAAGCCTATGTTCCTTCAGGTGGAGCAAATCATTTTGCCACACTCCTGCAGGCAGAAGCAAGAAGCCCCACTGCAGTGGTTAGTGTAGTACTTTCCATGATTTCGCCAAACACCTACATGGCCTATGAAGACAGAAAATCACATTAGCCTCCAGGATAATTAGCAACAATTTTGCTTCATTTAGTTCTTCCCTATTCTGATCTGAAATGTGCACAGAAAATTCTACACCCACAGAGCAAATGTAGTGAGACATATATCACTTCCATCTACATTCTAGGCAACCAGTAGCAAGGTTTGGGGATCCCTGTAATGCCTTCACACAAGGGGTGCCTAACCAACCAAGGCACAGTTGCAGTGCTACCAGTGTTGGCAGTGCTACCAGTATACATCTATTTGCACAAAAGATTCACTAAAGAATGAAGTGACCTGGGATCTGCACAGCCTTGTTGAGTCTATCAGCCTCAGGACAAGCTATGGCAAAGATTGTGCTCTGCACTTTCTTTTGAAGCCATGTCTCTATGAAAGCAAGCAGGAAGGAGCCTTGGAATTGAGAAAAGAGTACATTAAAAAGTTTGATCCTAGAGTTTTAGTTGCTGGAAGTGGTTTTATTTAAAATCTTCATCAATGACCTGGAAACCAAAGAGAGAATAGAAGTTTCCAAGACCACAGGTGATGATCTGAGTAGGCAAGTAATGAGGAACTTCAGAAAACTTCTCAGAACTGAGAGAGAGGGCAAAAAGACAGCAGAGACATCTTGTTGTAGAGACAGACAATAAAATGCATTTAGGAAAAATAGCCTTAACACATATAGTTAGTGTTAGACTGAAGTTATAACTGGAGAAGAGTATTGGTTCATCATTGAGACTTGTCCAAAATAACCTCATGTTTGAAAAGGAAAATTATGTGGGAGGTTTTTGTAACCACAAAAACTGTGAATAATCTGGATATCCAGCTGTTATTGGTAGAAAACAGGTAGAAGAAATGTCTTCTTTACTTAGTGGGTAATTCAGGAGTTTATTGCCAAAGAAGGTAGAGGAATAGATTGGAATGGTACCACATTCAAAAACACATTAGAAAATTCATTAATCATATATCTGGAAATGGATTTTAAAAGCACAGGACAGAAATGTACACTCTAAAAAAACAACTGTAGATGGTGAAGGAAATGACAAGAATGGATGACTAGAAGTGACCAGAACTTTTCTCTGTCCTCGTTGTGATCCCCAGGTACAATTTCCAGAGACTGGATAAGGGTAGGTGGATCATTTGTCTCTGGAACCTTTCATACATTCTTGATTCTCCTATCTACCAGCAGCTAAATGGAAATAGGTTTCAAAAATCATACAGAAAGAAACCATGATCTCCTCTGTCCTGTAGCAGAGCTGATTCTGCACTGCAATTTTGTTGTTAAAATCCAGATGTTTTGCATTTCTCTGGAACTTGAGAATAGCAGGGATCAACCACAAATTTACCTCTTTCAAAACTGTGCACTGAAGGCCAGATTAAGTCCTACTATTTCATTGACATAAATAGAAGTACACCAAAGCTTAATTTTGTCTCAGTGTTTCCATAAAAAAAATTCAAGCAAAATAATATTTAAAGCAAAAAACTTAACTATCTAGATGTAATAAAAAAATATACTGTATGTATACACGTAATTAAAAAAAAATTATTACAACATCTAATATCCCTTCTCTTTAGTCAGGTCTCAGGTCTTATTCCTACTGAATGTGCATAAGAAGATCAGGTATTAATTATTTCCTACTGTCTGCCTGCTGCTGGTTGCTTTGCTCCTTCCTCTGAAACTTTTCATAGTGACCAGTTTCAACCTTCCACTACCCTCACAGAAACCTGCTGAACAGTCATAGTCCTATGTCAGAGCCCCTTTCAGATGCCGTGCCATTGCATCCAGGAATCTCCATCTGTTCCCAGCTTTTTTTCTCATGTGCTTGCATATACCAGCCTGTTATTATTCCTGGTTTAAAATTCTTCTAGTATCTTTTTGTTTGTTTGGTTGGTTTTGTTGGGTTTTAAAATTTATTCCATAGACTTTGTCTTTCACAAGTACTAGTCTGTAAACACTGTTTGGAACCAGTGCTTACAGTACCTATGATAGCTTCAACTTTTCTACTAAGTAATTGTATCTACCCAATAAAAGATAGTATTCCACTGAAGGTATTCCATTCATGTAAATGAAATAATTTTTCATTACCTTTAAAGTAAAAAATCGATTAATTCTTAGCAGGGTAGAAGGCAATAGGAAATTCAGAATTTAATCATGAAAGCTAGTTTTACTGAGGATTGTTCTTCCATCAACTTCTGAAAGACTGAAATGCATCATTGCTCTTGAAGTGTTCTTCTGGGCATCTTAGATAGTCCCTGAAAGCTGCCTTCCATCCTTGATGGTAGACCTTTTTTCTCCCACTTTCCTTGCAAGACTGGAGCAAATTTTACCAAGTCAGGTTGCTTTTACCTGAGGGGAATCTGCAACTACACAAATGCCTGCGAATATCCAAATAAGGATATTAATACTAAGATAATTCATTTACTGATATAAAGAATACAGAAGTTTTAAGTGTATGTTAAGAGAAATTAATATTAAAAGAAGTTTTCTGTACATAGAAATGCCCCTTCTGAGATGTCCATGTTAGATTTTTGTAGTGATGTTTGATTTATGAAGCCACATACCAGAATAATGACAAAGCTAAACAACTGGGCTTAAGTCCAACCGGAAATTAATTTTCAAGCTATAATTTCTTTGTTATAAACAGATCAATAGACAGAAGCTAAAATGTTGATTTATCCCTTCAGAGTATCCAGTGATAACAAAAATAAGTGGATCAAACCATATAATCCTTACCACCGCAGACAAAAATTTATCACAAATCTGAATTCCATATGGGACTACATTCAGCCCTAGAAATAGTAGTAACACGTGTGCTGCTCAAATTACATTTTGTTAAGGATTCAGAGTACAAATTGCCCAATTCAAATACAGACATGTAAAAATAAAGTGTGTAAACAGATTTATTTTGCAATCATTTAACACCACCAGGAAAATAAAATTAACTGTCTACTGTAAATCTTTCAACCTCAGGCCCTCAAGTAGTCATCAATAAAAATTCTTGACATTTAAAGCATGCATTGACGTCAGAATTGTACATATACACTAAATCAGAGAGGTATGTAACACTTGGAATTTTTTAGCTATTCTTATGTTGTCATGTGAGTCCACCCTGTTTTGCTCATGGATTTTATATTTGAGCTATATACACAAGCAGGGAAACAGAAAAATCTAAATAGCTGTGCGGGCAATGAAATACTCTCAACTTACAGATTTTTTTTAAGTTAAAAAATAATATAAGATTTTTCTTGCTGGACATCTCTAAAGTTACTGTTCAGAAGAATCAAATAATATAAACAGTAGTACCACTATTGAAAATAATTGTTATATATATATGGAATTTGTAATATTTCTCTCTCTAAATACTTCAATCACTGAGAATGAATGAAAGGTACTTGTTTTGAAAGCCAGGTTCCACTTATATCTGAAATATCCACTATGGGGAAAGAACGGCCTTGCTTACTATCAATAAGCTTTGACAAACATTGTACAGCTTGATTTTTATTAATTTAAAATTGAATTAACTATCCTCAAATACCTCTTATCCTACCTGAGAGAGAAGCACTCAAGGAAATGATGAGACAGTTGTCATTCTCTGATAGCAAAAATATGTCTAAAAAGAGTTGCTGGGAGAGAAATTACCAAACAGTGACCTGAGCATTTATTCATGAAACAATATGTAACATCATCATTCATTGTTCTATATACCAAAATTTAGGTGAATTTGGTCTGGTTTTCATTGTCCTAAATACTGTGGTAAATCTGGCTTAAAAGGAACAAAATGGGTTCATATGCATATAAGCAGATCATATGATGAAGAAACTTTCTGGAATAAGGGAAGCAAATGCTCTGTGCATGGAACAAAGGCTGAGGGGTTTCCCAGGGATAGTTTTCCACAAGATGCAGCATCTCTTAGCTGTGATAGAAGGATCTAGATGGCTCCCTAAGTTGACTTGTAAAACTCTCCAAGCTTTGATGTAATATGTCTTCCATACTCGGCAGATGGAACATTTGTTCCAGTGCCTGGCTCTGAAGGCTGTAAACTAAATACTGCTCTATGTGCTGGGAAATATAAAGTGGGAAGACATTAAGAATAATTTAATAAGCAAATTACTGGAAGATTTTGAGTGTGGAAAAAGGGACAAGATATATATATAATTCTTTCAATGTACCATGTAATTAGCATACACAGAGTATCTGTAATTGCTTGTCAGTTCAAAGCAGAAACATTTTCTATAATGCTGTGTGCTTTTCAAAATGAAGAACATATTTCACCAAGAGCATGTGTTCCAAAAAGAAAAAAAAAAGGATTATAGAAAAAAAATTGTTTTTAATTACTCTATTTTAATATGCTATCACTTGTAATTTTTTTTCCAAAATTAGCTATCTCAAAGCTAAGAAAAAGTAAACTTTTTAGTTTTGCACTAAAACAGACATTCACTTCAGTATAATACTGAGGTGTCTCATTTCAGATGAACAAAGGAAATGTTTCTTAATTTTGCACTTACCTTAAAAATTGGCCTAGAAGAGTTAAAATGACATCTCACTAAGAACTACTAGATGTGTATTTCTACCTGCAGGAAATATGTAAAACTCTTCTTGTGCTTCAAAATATCCTATGTTTCTCAGTTACAAACAAATCATTATGAGAGTTAACAAGACACAACAGGACACTGAGTATAGTTGGAAACAATGACAGATTTTCCTCATGGGTCAATGAGCATAGAAAATGAGTAAAACAAAAAGTACAATTTTTTTTTTTGCTAATATCTTGGGCTTAAAGGACTGAAAGTTCTTTTAATTTTGAAACAGAGAAACTCGATATTAGTCTTAAAGTCGAGACAAAATAAAAGAGAAAAAAAAACCTTGATACACTATGGGATGAGTTGAAAAAGAAGAAGACTGGAGGGGCATATTAAACCAAATGCAAACAAAGGCTGGGTTTTGTCAAGTTGTTCTTGCACAAATTAGGGCAAGAGATGATTTCACATGGATCTTGAGAATCACAAGGTACTATTTCCAAACTGAAGTGTTACAAGATGATACAAACAGTGTAGCAGAGACTAGGAAGGGAGAGACAGCACTGATGTCTTTGCAAATTAAGTTCAAGAACAGCTGAATCTGACCTAAGAAAACGGACACACAAAGAACTTTGAAGCACCTAATTGTATAAGATTTACCACTACACAGAAAATAGGACCAATTAAAAATAGAAAAAGTAATTTCTTTATCAATAACAAGCATTTCCAGAATACACAATGTACCCATAAGTGTAGCCTGTCCTGATGTGCAAGTTTCATTCCAGAGCCCAGGTGTGGGATGGACTGATGCAATCAGGCATCAACCTGAATCCTTAGCTTGCACGAAAATGTATGACATGGAGAGTCCACTCTGCCAGATTTTGCAAAGGGGATCTTCTTAATCCAATCCTAATTGCTAAAATAATTAGAATTTTCTTGCCAACATATTTTCTCTATCATCAATTTTATCTTACATGAGAAAGAATGCAAATCTTTGGAGAAAATGTATGAGCCTGAGAACATTGGGACAGTTTGTTTATATTACTTTTTTGGAAACTATAGGATATATTTTGCCATTTTTTTAATTGCTTCAAGATGGGGTATTATCATATGGTCTGTAAGCAACAAGCTTTGTGCACTTATTGAAAAGGCGTCTTTTTCTAAATCTTCATTGTGTATCAGTTTTGGAGAAAAATATAAAAAAATAATTAAATATAAAGTGACTGAAATAGAGAAAAAATATGATGGGTTTATAGAGGTAAAATACATAACACTAGTTGATGTCTTTCTTTTGACGAGCTAATTGATTATCTAAGGAAAGGCAATAATATAGACCTCATTTATCTGGGCTATGGCATCTGACATTAATTACTACAGGAAGTCATTAGTAAACTAGAGATTAGTAGGTTCTCTGATGAGAAATGGACTGATGAGGGAAGCATGAAAAAAGTAGTTCTGAATCCAGCTGGAGTAGTTTGGCAGGAAAAGTCCTTCAGGAATACGTTGAGGATTATCATGAAACTTTTGGATTAATGATGCTGCCTCAATGACAGTAGCAATGAGCTCATGATTTGCAGATGGAACAGATTCAGGAAGCATCACCAGTCTGGAGAAGGCAAGGGATTTCATGAGCGGAACAACCCAAGTACAAGAGTGATGGAAATGGTATGAAAAAAACATTGTCTGAACATGAGCCAGCAGTTTGCCCAGTTGGCCAAAATGGCCAGTGGCCTCTTGGCCTTTATGAAAAATAGTAGGGCCCGCAGTGCCAGGGCAGTGATTGTCCTCCTGTACCCTGTACCCTGTACTGGTAATGCCATGCCTCAACTCCCGTGTCCAGTTCTGGGCCCCTCAATTCAGGAAGGATATGTTGGTGTTCTGAAGCGTGTCCAAAGAAAGGCAATGGAGATCGTGAAGGGTCTAGAAAGTAAGTCATATGAAGAGCAGCTGAGGAAGCTGGGGTTATCTAGCTTGGAGAAAAGGAGGCTCAGGGGAGACCTTATCGCCCTCTAAAACTACCTGAAAGAAGGGTTTAACCCGGTGGGGTTTGGCCTCCTCTGCCAGGCAACCAGGGACAGGACCAGAGGACACAGACTCAAGCTGAACCAGGGGAGGTTGAGGTGGGACATTAGGAAGAATTTCTTCACTGGAAGGGTTGTTAAGCATTGGAACAGGCTGCCCAGGGAAGTGGTGGAGTCACAATCCCTGGAAGTGCTCCAGAAATGACTGGACGTGGCACTTAGTGCTATGGTTTATTTGAGAAGGTGCTGTTCCATCAAAGGTTGGATTCGAGGATCTTGGAGGTCTTTTCCAACCATAAGGATTCTATGATTCTACATGTGCAAGTAAGGATAATGCAAGAAGCAACAAAGAACTTATCCCGTAAACTGGATAATCATAAATTGAAAGTTACTATAGAGAATAAGAACCATGCAGTATTGACTCACTGCAGAATGAGAGGAGTCTTCTATTCATGTTATAGGGCTGTTGCAGGTGGGAAACCAGCATGAGCACTGATTTATTGTCACAGGAACACACCTCCAAAGAGACCTGCTTTCTTATTTTACCATGAACACACAATTATCTTACTTCTCATAAATAAACAGCTATTCCTAGCAACCTGTTCCCTAATCTGTATGAATATGGAGTTATCTGTTTCTAGCTAAAAAAGATTAATATATATTGCTCAAATTCAAACTAGCTTTCTGAACATTGCCTACAAAATGTCACCATTCCTTGTTGTTAGTTATCTATTTGTCATTAGCATGGCAAAAGTCAAAGGGAGACCACTGTTTAAAATGTTACTAGTATTTTGATAAAGTATGTTACAATTTTATATTTTAAACTTGTTTGTCATGGTAACAAAACAAAATTAATATGTAAAAGGTTAGGCCTATTCTTCATAACTGTGATGAAATAGGAAAACTCAAAATCATTAACTTACATAGCCTGTCAGAAAAAAGTATAAGGAAGATATGATTTCTTTCTGCATACATTTAAAGAAAGACTAGAATGGTAGACAGGAGAAAAAAGATCTAAGAACAGTGATTTAAACATGCAGGCAGACATTAGTGATGAATACTTTTCCACTACAAATAAGGAAAAGTGTAATTTTTCATATGCATAGTTCTGAAAAAAAATTCTTGTGACTGTAGTAGAGGAAGGAAACCTAGTTACTTTTAGAGATGAATTTTCCTAAATTTCTGAAGAGAATTACTGGAAATCTTTGTCTTCATATATATATAGGATCGGATTTGATATTATAGGTCTCTTGTAGTTCTGTATGGTGTTTCTCATTAAAGATATTTAAAATTCCAATCTGTTTAAATATAAATTTAAATTTCCTTTAAAATTCCTCTGTTTAGACTAACTGGTGACAGGGTTTGCTAAAATTAATAGAGATCAGAGATCTCATTGAACAGGACTTCAGTGAACCGCATGGTGTGAGTGGGTGTGTGCCCATGTGCACAGAATCATATATAGATATATCCTCCAGTTACACCACAACTTGGCTTAGAGAACATATTACCAAATAGGTACTAATATGAACTTGGCAATTCAGATGATACTTAGAACACATCTCATTCGTTCACTACGGTATTTCTGGTAAAAGTACTCTTACTCATTATATAATACATATCATATATCTGCTACTCACATAGGTATCATACTTAATGTCTTAAAGGTAATTTGGACATGAAATCCAGCCACGTGCTTGTCTCATTACTTAACTATGGGAAACCACTGGGAACTTAAACATGCAATTATAGATGAAAGCGCTCTTAGGTCATCTAGTCCTATCCTGGCCAATGTATTTCTCTTCCCTTTAATATATGCCTGGACCCTTCAGATGGGTTGATATTTTATATAATTGAAGTGATAGATCTTCCACCACTTGCCTTACAATATTATTCTTCTATTCTCTATATTTTTATGTCCATGTTATTTGAATTCATATATTTGGAAGCAGATGTATATGGTAGAGTTAACTGATCTGCTGCACTGGAATGCTGGCATTAGTCCTTACTCATGAAGAATATTTCTGGATGCAAAGTCTAAGCAATACTAAAAAATAAACAAAAGGAAAGGAAAACAGGAATAAACTCTTTGAATAATCTTGTTTTGTGAACCCAGTCCTCTGTAATCAGAAGCAACCAGGCAATTCTAGAAAGTCACCCTGCAGCTGTTCTGCAATTTTCTCTATGCCATAGACCTCAATGCACATCTCAGGAGTCTGTAACAAACTCGCAGACTGCAATAAAAAACCAAAGGCTACACCAGGAAACTGAAAATCAAGGATGTGCTCAGTGTCAAAGGCTCTTGTAGTATAATAAATAAAATTCACATCTCAAGAACCAGACCTGCAACAAGCAAGACAATCTATACCGCTCTCTCAAAATCTTCTATGAACATTTCCTTAAAACTCTTTACACCTTCATTGTTTTTTCCTCCCCTAGATTCAAGTCCTCATTTTTGCTCACTAGATTTACTCATCTGTATCTTCTCTTCCATTGAAGTGGTCACCTGTCAGAGTTCAAGAAGAGTTTGGACAACGCTCTCAGGCACATGGTGTAATTCTTGGGGCTGTCCTGTGCTCGGCCAGGAGTTGGACTCAATGATCCGTGTATTTCCCTTCCAACTCTGGATATTCTATATTTCTGTGATACAATATAAATCTGTTGAGCCTCAGGTCTATATAGGTATCTGTTTTCCAGGGTTTCTTACAGAGCTGCTTCGTATTCTTCTAATACCTACAGCCTCAGTAAGGCAGATCCGATTCTTATGGGTGAAGATGTACTTTCCAGTCTTCTGTTTTCTGACTTGTCATCTCTCTGGCTGTTATCCTGATATATCTAAAGGACATGAACACCATTCCTCCTCTAATTCAAATCTCTTTGCATTGGTGGTGTTCCTCTTTGGGGGATTAACCATCACCTCATGCTCTTTGCTTTAATCTCTAACCCAGTCAAAATACATGACAACTCATTACCTTTCCTCTTCTGCTCACTTTATAGCTAAATTCTCACTCAGACGTCTTCAGAGATGTGATTTCCAGTTTTGCAATTTTATGCTCAACCTCAGAGTTGTTTACTCCATCATCTGCCCAAAGACCTGTACAGAGATTTTGGTTTCTTTCAGCAGCGTTGTCAGTCATCTGATATCCCTACATCCTATCATCTTCATTTCCTAAAATAAATCTGATATTCCATGTATTGTTGGCATGGTTTCCATTTCAGACTTCTTAATTTTCACCATAAACAAAGAAAAACAACAGGTAGATCCACGTATTTGTCCCTACAAGTTCTCACTTCTCTATGCTGTCATGTTTGCAAACTTCCCATTTCCTTCACTTTTACAGCTTCCTGCCTCAGGCAATAATTCCGTGCTGCAATTGTTTTGTTGGCAAACCCACATTAAGATTTTTTTAAAACATGATTCATCTTTCTAATCAAGTTGAAAACGCAGATGCTCAAAAAGCACCAGCAATGCAAAAAAAGAAACTGAAGGAGTTTTCCAGGATTAGGGGGTTTGAAGGAGTTTTTCATCATCAGGAAAATTGCAGCATTTTGCTAGAGCTTCCTTCCAACACAAATCTGCAGGAAAATAGCCTATAACATAAGCAGGAACCCACTGAGATTTTCCTTAAAGAATAGGCATCCAAAAGGCTGTCCAGGCCAAGTCTGCTTTATTATGCAGGATTAAGGCTCCATTGTTACGATGGAACTGAATTGCGTTTAGGTTTTAACCCTTATGTTCACCAAATTTTGTAAATCTAACAAACCTGGCACAACAAAGGTATCTTTGCTAGTCTTTTGGGAGATTAATTCTTTGTCACTCCTATCACTTTCCAGAAAGTATAGTTTATCGTGGCCCAGGAAGCCTGTAAGAGGCCCTGGGCTTTATTTGTCTGAGGATAAGATACACCTGCTCCCATATATCTCTTCCTCCTGTCAACCATATCTATTTCTTTGTTCATCAGAGAGGAACTTGGAGCATCTAGCTTCACTGTAAAATTGATTAATTTCTAAATATATCGCTATTATTTTCTTAGGAAAATGACAGACATACAGAAATTTTTTTATAACAACGTGGCATATCCTGGAAATGAGGGTTATAGTACCTATTCAACATGATACATACATGCCATTTGCTGACAGAAGATACAGAAGATATTATCTATTATCTTCCTACCCAACACCTACAAATCATCCATTCAGACTTGAAAGAGACAACCAGTATGAAGTATTTTCCAAAGGATCACTTTCAAACCCTGTAAATATTAGCATATTCTCAGCCAAATCATGACCAGCTCAGCTCTCTTTTTATCCTTCCTTGCCTAACTCCCCACCAAGGCAACACCCCTGGATGATACTCAGGGACTCCCTCTATCCCACATCTTGCAAATCATAGGACAAGTTAACATCTGTGTGTCCATAACGTACCGTTCTTCCCTAGTTTATTCCTTTATGAACTGTAAAACAAAGAAGTCAAAACTTTACAAATTGAGTTAATACTCCTTGAAATTAAATGGGAGAGTGTTTATGCCCCAGACCTGTCAATTTAAACTTTCTGCTCAACCAGTAAAACAATGCCACTGTAGCCTGCCTCTAACCATTTGCAGATTTCCTCTACAAAGATGACATCTACAGCCTAAGAGCCTATTTCTCATTTACGCAGGGGTAACTTTCTACAGCTCTGGCAATTTTGCTCTACTTGTAAGGATCTTTGCTCTTACTTGTTTTTAAAGAATTGCAAAGAATTTAATTTTTTTCCAAAGCAGTAAATCTAGTATCTTTCAGGAGTATTAAGAATCAGTCCACTTCATTGTGGCCCAGGCCATGCACATTGCAATTACTTGCTAAATAAATAAATAAATGTTAAGTCTGCATCATTTGAAATGATGCAATTTTGCAGTATCAGCAGAGTATACTTTAAAAAAAATCACTGATGCAAATAATACTATGATTCCCATGGTGAGTAAAGGTTACAGATGTTACTTGTGCAAGCACTGCATTTCAGTCATACTGCATCACTACCCTCTTGTCAGAAAAGAAGAAAGGGTGAGCACTTTTTACAATGATTCCACCCCACAAATATATTATTGCTACAACAATACTCAACTTGTGTTTTGTATTTTGGTTTGAGGTTTTTTTACATTTTTAGGATAATAAACATAAATTAGGCCTGACTGCAAAGAACTTCATCTCTCAACAACAGATATATTCAATGCAAATCAAGGCTCTCTTTTGGGAATGTTTTAGTGGTCCCTGAATACTCCTCTCTAATTTCAGATCGTTGGATGCAGAAATGGATTCATAACATGAATTCCTCAACCTGGATTTATGCTTTGGCAAAACAATTCAAATCATACTCATGGTAGTTTTACATACTAACAGGAGTCCTAAAATCCCTGCAAAAAGTCAATTTCAATCACTTCATAACTTAGGAAGATAGAATAATAAACATAGTAAGGTGTCTTTTGCTAAATAATATTCTCTACACAATTAACCATGACATTTGGACACATTTATAACAACCAATGCACAAAATCAAAACAAAAGTCTGAAAAGGGAAAGATAATTTATTAGAAAGAAGCCTCATCTGTACTTAATTACTGCAAGAAAAGAAGTAGGAAAAAAGTGCAACTGTTTCAAGCCCTCAAGGAAAAGTCAGCAGTGCATGGGTTTAGATGTCTTGGGTTTTGGTTTTGTTTTTGTTTTTTTTCATTTCACAGACACACAGATGCATCAATGTCTGCATCTGATGGATTCCTGGTATTTTTCCTCTGTTTCCACCCCACTGAGCAGCAGGTTTCCTTCAGGACTTCAGGCTGCAGAAGAGGGTGAATAGATAGCATGGTTGCAACACTTTCAGGAAATTGACCATTAAAGAGGGGTTGGTTATATCAACTCAAGGACAGAGCGACACACTTAATCGTAGGATGGCTTGCCACTGTTTTTAACGCATGCTCCAATTCAAGAACTCGAAGTCATCAAAAGATATCATCTGGAGAAATACTCAAAATAAATAAATTTTTTTTAAAAAGAAAAAGGTTCTTCTTTTCTTGGTGCATAGCTTAAACGTGTGATTTTTTTTGCACGTGACACTTAAGATGCTAAAGGATTACATATTTAAAAATTAAATTAGTGGAAGAAAAACATATCACATTCAACACAACCCTTTCTGTCTTAAGGAGACCTACTGCCACAAATCACCTGAATAGGAGAAAAATTAAGGGCCTGAATAAGACTGTTATAGGGAAGAAGCTGAAATCCAGAGATTTCAGAGGAATCAACTTTAAAAATTGCAACTCATAAGAAGATTAAGCAATGTGCTCATAAACAACATCTGAACAGTCAAACAGATATATCAATAAAGTCAGTCTTTATTTCTTCACAATAACAATAGTAATTAAAGTAGTGCAGGAGAACAGTCTCAGCACAAGCCAAATCTGTTACAGTGCTCATGATCGTCAACAGAAGGGTTGCCAAACAGAAGGAAATTGCTTGGAAAAAGGAGTTCATTCTTAGCACTTAGAGAAGTTGAAAATTATTTTCTTCATTCTAAAACACACAAAAAAGAATTGTGTTCAATATAAACCGTGCCTTTTTTCAGTTCAGTAAACAGCTATCTTGCCAAAAAAGAAACGAGCAGGTTCTTGAATTATATACATTGTTTTTATCTAACAGAAGTCTAGTTTGTATAATGAAGGACTGAGCACTGAGTGAGTAAACCTCTTGGTCTGAGCTGATACTCTATGTTTTTATTAGTATTAAAAAAAAATAAATATTAATTTGCTAACATTTTCCATTAAATTATTCCAAAAATACAAAAATTTTGCCCTAAAAGCTCTCAGTAAGAAATAAATGAGAAGATTGCCTGCAAGCAAATGGTTGACCCTTCAGAACTTCAGATGTGTATGTGTGTGTGTGTTTAAATTTTGCATGTATGAATCCAGTGCTGTTTCTAACCCACTAACAAAAATAATAGACACAAATAAAAGCATTATGCTTACAACTTTCTAGAGGCTGTCTTACCACAGTCCCCCTCTTTCATCAGAGTCACAGTGCCTTCCCCAGCAGCAACTGAATGTGATGGAACTTCCTTGTCATCATCTGCCAGTCAGTTGAGGTAAAATATTCCTTTTTGCTGACATGGCCAGACTTTGAAACCAACTCAAAATTGAATCGTCATTTAAGGAGGAGGACTTCCCAACTCCTGGAAAGGAAAGACAGCTGTGTGCTGGCCATTCTGTGGGACAGCAGAGCATATGTTAGCCAGAACACAGCACAAAAAATTGGACATCATTTGTAGTGTAAAGTTAGCTAAGCTCCTGGGAATGTTCCAAACACAACGTGAACAGTAAATGATTTCCCAGCACATTTTGGTAAGAACTGAGTGCACTGGCAGAGCAGTTTATAGAGTCTTGTATTGCAATTATTATGCCTATAATTTCTAGTGTTTAAAAAATTGCTACTTGGGCACAGTTCTTAAACCCTACCAGCACATTAACTATCATAGGAAAGTCAGTATTTCAACAAAAACAATCTTCAGGGTTAATGATACTATTTTACACAGGGATAGTGATTCACTTTTATAGAGAAATTAATCCAAACTGAGACTCTGTTTTGGTGTAGGACTATTTATTTTTGTATAACATGTCTTCAAATGTGCACCTCAGATTCTACTGCTTGAGCTACACATTTAAAAAAAAATCACTTGCTTATAGTTTTATGGACAAAAATATGTACTAATATATGTCTTAAGTGTTCATCTTGTGCTGAAGGTCAAACACTGCTGTATAGATGTTCTAATAACCACATTTCCCAGGAAACCAAGAGACTCTAGTTTTCCCAAGGTGAACCCAAGCTGTAAAGTTCATTAAGACAGAGTTCAGTGGGGATGTGTGTGTGTGTATGTGTGTTGGCCCTGGCAATTGTGGCCTGACCTATTTCAAGCTCTGACAGAAGAGTCTCAAACTAATACACTGGCTTCAGTGTTAATATAAAGTTAAATCCAAACTGCTGTGGATATTGTGAGAGAGTTTCAAGCCTAACATCTTATTGCAGCTTCTCTGCAATCATTCATCCTGAAACTATAAAGTGTCTCAACAAATTAAAATATAATTTTCATACCTCAGTCATTGTGGTCAATGTATTACTGAACTACAAATGTCTGATCAGCTCCACACCATGATTAATTAGTTTCTTAAGCACCTTCTATCTCAGAGGAAACCAGAGGGAAATGTCATGCTGGTCCTCTCCCCTCTTCCATTCACTCAGACTTGGTAAGAACCTTCAAGGACAAGTTTCCTCCCACCATCTGTAGTGTGGGCCTCTTGGAGGAAAACCCCATGTCATGAGATGCTACAAAACAAAGCAGCCTTCAGGCCATTGCGGAGATATTTAAGATATTATAAATAAATATATTTAAGATATACACAAATTAAAATGAATGCCATTTATTATTAAATGCAGTGTACTAATTTCTAGCAATAACATAATCACTGGAAGAAATTTAGAGCAATTCTGAGATTAAACAGACCTTAAGAAAGACCAAACAGCCACTGGGGTAAACATTTTATTATTATAAAGATCTGAAGCAACAGAGTTTCAAGAACAGTTTGAACACAAGAACCATAGGGTGTCATTTTATTTTTCCTCCACAATCCAAAAAGAGCAATTTCTGTTTTGGAACTTAGACCAACAAAACAGAACACAAAAACTATTTTGAGTCCTTTCAGGCAGCACATGATCCTAGATCCTGTAGAGATTAGAACTGAAGGCAGAGTTAATTGTGTTAATTTGTGTATTATTACAAGGAAGATGCCTTCAGATTGCCTACAATGTGAAAACCACGGCTCAGCACTGAGGCAGTGTTACAGGAGCTGCCACAGCTGCTCAGGTTTTCAGAGCAGTGAATGTCTAAAATGAGATTAACTTTAGGCAGATTACTTGACTGCTAGGTGCTATCTCAGTGATAGCACTGAGTGGATTGAAAGGTGGGATGCAGTCATTTAACCAAGAGGTGGAATATAGTGTCTGTTGCATAAAACAGGATTGGAGATGTGGGGAAGGTGTTCTCACCATTTAGCCCTAAGGGTCCAAATTAGGATTTAATCTCTTTAGGTTCTTTATAGTGAATAAGATGTCAAAAATGCACAATTTTCTAGTTGGGGGAAATAATTTTTATAGGTTGGGCTTGATGATCTCAGAAGTCTTTTCCAACCTAATTGATTCTGTGATTCTCTTATGCTGTAACACATCCCATGAAAAAATCTCTGTCACATACGGAAGCTTCTCAGGTCTTGCTTCATATGTTCAGGCTGAAGTTAAGCAGTGCAATATTTATGATGGCATTTTGAAAAAAAGTGTTTGGCCTATGGTTCATACCAGAAAAATAATCATCAGTCAAGTGGATGCAGCAGCACAGATGACCTGGAGTACAGTTCTGGGATCCAGGAAATATGGTCTAGGAGAGGAGAAGGCTCTTTCATAACCCTGAACCTGAGGTGATGAGTATTGCAATGTTGCATCTACTCTCTTCATGTGTTGAGGATCATAGCTCAAGGATGTTAATGGATAGGCAAAATTTTAGAGAATTGCTGTAGGAATGATTAAATTACTGATTAATGTTCCTTCCAGGAAAAGAATAAATGATGGGATGCCATGTCTTCTAGTCAAGGATTAGAGAAATTCTCTTTACTTATCTAGAATAAAAACCTAGAAATTGATATGACCAAAAAGCACCTCCATGGAAGCAAAATTTTAACTATGATCTGGTCTTCAGCCTAGCAGATGAAGGCATACATCAAGATCCAATAGTTGTAAGATGATGCGTGACTAATTCAGGCAAGAAATAAGGCACAAGTTTTAATAGTAAAAATTTTTTTCACTGGAACAAATTACCTCAGCATTGGACTATCTCTGTCTGGGCCAGTTTCAAAATAAAGATTGAATTTTGAGTAAGTAAGAGAGCATGAGAGAGAGACAGATATAATTTAATCTAAGCACAATTTAATTTAGAGAAGAGCTATGGTGAGTTTTATAAAGGAGATCAGACAAGATGAGTCAAATACTCCCTCGTAGATTTGAGATTTACGGTTTTATGAAATAGATCTACTGTGCATTACCACTACTCCTGTTAGATTTATTTTTAAGACAATTTTGTGAAAAATGACATGACAGAAATTGCCCAGATCCTGCTCAACTGCCAGGGCAGCAACCTCCTTCCCTTTTGCCTCAACCAGTGGTGCAGGTACAATCGACATCCAGGTCACCCTCACCACCAGTCTTCACTGCTTTGCAGTTTTACTTTGTCTTGCCAAAGAGTTGTCCAGCAGGCAGGTTCTTTCCCTGAATGCTGACAGCCACTGCATGCCCACTGCCAGCCCTGCAGCCCTGACAACCAAGGGTGAGGAGCACTCACCATGGTCTCTCAGTACCTCTTCTTGACTAACTTCATTGTATCCCTCTCACATCACAACCTCATATTGCACTGTATGACAGCCTCACACACGGGACCTATGGCAGGCATCCACTACAGCACTACTACTAGGAGCATTTTGGTCATACACAAAACATGATTTTTGAAGCAAGGAACACCAATTGGTTTAAGTGTGCATGGTTGTACTATAAGAAAAAGACAACTGCTTTGACAAAAAATAAAAGGTAATAAAGAAAAGTCTTGCATGTTTATTCCCTCCTTTTCTTGTATTAAAGTAGGAAAATTATACCTTTTTCCTTTTTTTTTATTTCCCCCTAAATCTGCTACAAGAAACTTCCTATTCTGGAGCACAAGGTAATTTAGTGACAGAAATACTGGGTCTCTTCCAGTGGATATCTAGATTCCCAACTTTGTAGCAAGATGTAAAAAAGTTATCCCAGACAAATTGCAAACTAGTGGTGATTAATGTCACAAAAGTCTTGAAGGTGTCAAGATAGAAGATAAGAGTGAAGGTCACCAGAGTTTAAAGGGAGAAGGATATTGGAAAATAAAACCACACAAATTACAAAACCTACAATGTGTTCTGAAATATCTCTAAAACAGGGTCGAATGCAAATATATGATAGGCCATGTCATAAAAGTGTTTTATTGTATTCATAACAAGGTGCTGTCAAACACATTCTTGCCATTACATAAGCAATAAATAGTGATAACAAAACACACCTGTGACTTCACCACATATGAGCAATGCAGCCAGTACAACCTAATGCATATAAAATCTTTATTTCTCCACCTGCCATCATGAATTCTCTCTACATGTAATGTCAACATTTTTAAACTACTACCAAAATATTGATCAGATGACTATACACTGCATATTTTAAACCTCTAACATCTGAAAAATTGAATTTTGTAAGAAAAGAAAATTTTAAAAGGCTCTAGAAAGTCAGAGGGAACTTGATTACTGAAAAGTCAAGCTGGAAAGGAATGAGCAGAAAGTAGAGATTGTCGGTGGAAAGTAAAATGATTCATTCAGTTTAATGTGAAAAACATAGAGTGAGTACTTAGGTTTCTTAATGTGATGACAATAAAAAATTTGCAAACAGGAGGCAAAGGACAAAACCCACATGATATTGATTTTGTAAATTTTCCAATGACACCGTTATATAGTGTTCATTAGGCTTGAATCAGCTTCTCTTCCTCTCTTGCCTTTGCTCATTTTTTTCTATATTTTTGACTTTCAGGAAAGAGTTGAGACATTTTAGTTCATTCAAACCCATTAGCTCTTTAGAAAATAAAAGCTGTTGGCTTTTTGTAGACTCTTCTTCTGAGCACTTATATTATTGTTTCAGGTTTTACATTTCAGGCTCTTCTGTCTGAAGCAGATACTCTTCATGGTCTGGGTTAGGTTGATAGGTTTCTTTTCTCCAGGGTTTGCCAGCTGAAACCTTTACTCTAAGTGATGGCACCCTCTCCTCTCTCTAAATGTATCTTAAAAGATAGCAGCACACTGTATTGCTTACAAAACTGCAGCACTGGCTCCCTTGATTTCAGTTCCAGACAACCTTCTCAACAGGTAATTGCATGGCCATGCTCTACATTAAACCGTGTTTCTGAGAAAATTGGTTGGTTGATCAACATACTTCTGATGGACAAAAAAAAGATAAATAAAATGCAGCACAAAGGTTGAAGTGTAACAACACAACAGTATAGATAAAATCCTCAAGAATTTAAGGGCATAACATTTAATAAAGTGAATCAGATTATGCTCCCATTATGTGTGGAACCAGGTCTCTGTCATATACTGCTTAGGGGAAGTGAAAATTTCTCATTATGTACCTCTTTCTTTGAGACTGACATGGTGTACTCCTCTATTTTTTACAAAACAATTTTGGGCTGGAAAATTAGACTATTTTGCTTTAAAAATGTCTAAATATTCTGGCAACTTGAATATACACTGATCGTCAAAATTAACTTTTTTTCTTACTTCTGTTCTGACTATTTGGTATTTTCTCTACTTGAAAATATTTCATCAAAATACTTAAGACACATCTAAGGACTCCGACTATGAGCAATTTTTGCCCAGCTGGTGACATTCCTGTAGTGAATAACAAAGAAAAACTACATCCAAATCCAATGAGGCCAAACATCTTGACCATGTAGAAAAAGCATCTGTATGGGTGGTACAAGCCTTCAGTCACTTTCTCAGCAAACACTCTCTGGGGAAGGTGACAGGGGCTCCCCAGGCATCCCATGGCTTGGCTGCAGGTTGGCCTGCCAATTTGACTTGCTTCTTTCACCTCTGGGGGTCTGCATTTTCTTTATCCTGGTGTGGTGAGTTGTACCCGTGCCAGGTAAGACTAGGAAAAGTACAGGTTTCAGGGGCCTGAGGTCGCCAGGCCTGACAGCAGAGTGCAGCCCCCACCAGGTGCACACCTCTCCCTGGCTGGGGGGGACTCAGTCCCCTGACTCTCACCCCTGTGTGGGCTTGGCTGAAATGACAGTCAGCTCATGAATGGACCACGGGATATTTTGTCACCAAATGAGCATATTTCTCAAAGACTCTTTTTAATTTAGGTAGTCTATCTTCTCATACCCTTTAAAAGATGCCACAAAATAGTAGGAAAAAGGTAATGTCCTTTGCTGTTTGTGACATGTGGTGTAACCAAGTACACCTGTGCAGTGTGTCTGTAGTCACCACAAAATTATGAAATTATACAATTATAAAATTTGCTTTCCTCAGGATGTAGTACATCTTTAAAAACACCAAGCCCTGCAGATCTAGACATAGAATTACGTGTATGTTTTGAGTCCATTGCAGAAAACAAATTGAGCCTGCACTGGCTGTATACATATATATACAATATGCTCATAATTATTTTTGCATTTATATGTATATTACACACAAAAATACATAAGCCTGAAAGAGATGAAACCTGACAAAAACACTAGGGGTCCCTCTTGGCAACGAAGCATTCAGCAGTGTTGAAAAGAACAGAGCCAGTTCCTGAGACAAATTTAGCTTTTACTGGAAATGCCTTCTCTAGAGAAGGGGGAAAGAACAGAAAAAAAGGGAAAGATAATTTGTGGCTTGCTGTTCAAAACCTTCCTAGACCAAATTCACTTTTGCATTTTTTGTCACCTTCCAGCTCTGAAATGGAGACTGGCCTAAGCAGTAAAAGGGTTCATCTATCCTCTCTTGAACTTCCCTGCTGAATTTGAAGGCATCAGCACAAAGGAACCCAAATACTGCTTGAGCCTGGACCTCAGAAGGGGGTGCGGACCTGCCAAGACTGAACTCAGTGCTCAAGCTTCCATAGCCCTGTAAGAATGCGGTTGAGGAAGGGAAAGGAGACTCATGTCTAATGAATGCAATTTGAAATATATATTTCAAGACTTAAATGAATAGGTTTTTAGTTACAGTGTGGTGCAGAGAAGAGTAGATGGAGAACAACTGCTTACACAGACTCAAAACAGCCTCTCATTCTCTCACACTCTCTGGGTCCCTTAGGATGCAATTGGACAGATGGATGCAAAAAAACCTACAACAACAGACAGAGAAAAAATCTTATGTAATATAAATGTAATTAAATCCTCTAGTAATGAGGCCAAGAACTTGTAACTGTACATTTGCTTGGCATGCTATTTAGATCAATTGCAAATTTCTTGCTTTAAAAATATTTATCAGGATATCTCTCTAGTTATATTCTTACAGGGATTAGTGTTCACATCATTTTTATATAAAACTATCTGGGAGAAAAACTGTAAAGTCTTTTAATTCATTTTAAATGTAATAAATCTCATTAAGTTTGCAGCAGACTGTTTTCAGTGAAAACATTTGGCAGTACATACTGTTGTGACAATTTTTTCCAGTACCCTTTCTATCACACTGTGTCTGTTGTATCTTGTGTTTCCCATAAATATTTGTGTCACAGGAAACAACAAATAGCTCAGAAATACAATACTGGATATTTCTTAGGGTCTCTACTTTTACCTATGCAGGGAAATCATACAGTGTTTGCAAACATGAACTGTATAGAAGGCTACAAAAAGTTACAAAATCAGCCTCTTCAAGAGTTCTTCATAGAACCATAGAATCATACAATGGTTTGTGTTAGAAGAGACCTTAAAAATCATATAGTTCCAAGCCCCCTGCCATGGGCGAGGACACCTCCACTGCACCAAGTTGCTCAAAGCCCTATTCCACGTGGTCTGGAACACTTCCAGGGATTTGGCATCCACAACTTCTCTGGGCAACTTGTTCCAGTTCCTCACCACTCTCACAGTAAAGAGTTTCTTCCCAATATCTAACCTAAATCTACTCTCTTTCAGTTTAAAGATATCCCCCCTTGTCCTATCACTTGAGGCAAGTTAGATGCTTGTTATTTCCCGTTGGATTTCAATGAGAATTGCAGACCTGATTCCTTTCAGTATTTTAGGAAACCTCATTTAAGAGATTAGTTGTAAGTTCCATTGCTGTTACAGTGTATCTAATTAGGCTTCCTAATGAACACAAGGTCAGTGAAGTAGCATATACTTTGCTTAAGATCTCTGAAATCTCAGTAAGTCGAAACTAAAAGACCTGGACTCCCAACTGTCAGGACTGTCTCAAGTCTCATGACTTGTCCAGTATCTTTCTTTTCTGTGACTGACACAGTCATAGACTAAGAGCAAAGCAAAGACAGCTGAACTCACTATGGTGGTATCAAAAACTTGCATTTAGCACGTCTCTGTTTCTTCCTTGAAAAGTTGTTCATGGGAAAAAAAAGAAAACGAAAACTGATACATTTGGCCTTTTGACTGGCAATAGTAAACATCTGGCTGCCCAGGACACAGCATATATGCAGGGAATCTCTTTATAGGACATCTCATGCCAGTCACATGTGTGCTCTGTATGGGTACATCTTATTACAATATGCAGTTTATGTAAAAAATCTGTACCCTATGCTTCTTCTCAGTGGATGCATTAGGCTCCTGTGCATCCTTGGTACATCTCATGCATAATCAGGAGGAATGCAAACTAATTGCAGCTGTCTAGGCTGTATGAGAATGACGGGGCACATGCAAGTCTGTCCGCAACTATGGCAGATGTATTACATATTTGCTGGACTGATCACTGAGGTGATATCTATCCCAATAAATTAAATATACTATTCTTTGGCATTGAAACGTGATATGGAGTGGCCCACATCCATATTGTTAAACTATCTTATCCTTCCGAACAGATCAGCGTCATCCAAACTAAAACGTAGGAATATTTCATGGCCTATTCATGGCCAGGTCATGAACTGTGCCTGAGAGTTGTTGGGGAAAGCATTAATTCCACTGAGTCAAACCCATGACAAGGATTATTCTAATAATTTGCCAGTAGATATGGATGAGTTCCCACATCCATGTCCATTTCTTAGTTGTCTTCAATTTATGATGCAGCCTAAATGTACTAAACGGTACATATGCACGTACTTCGGTCCTGGAAATGTCCAGAAATAATTTGACACTTAATAAAGGTAAATTAACACAGCAATAGCAAAACCCAATAGTCTCTAAAGTCAGAGTGTGGGGCAGCAGCTAAGATAGGAAATACCAGCTGCAGAATTAAGATCCTTTTTAAGCTAGTAGCCACACAACCCTTCACCTTTCCCTGTTTTCTTAGATGAATGAGAAAATTATAGAAATTAATTTCCATCTCAAGTTTTTCAGAGGTACAGTAATTAAGAAGTAGGCCCGGTAACCCTGTTTAATACTGTGCCTGAACAAAGTAGTAGTGTCTTAAATGCTTTTCACATTAAAAAAAAACCAAAAAACAAAAACCCCAAAACAACAACAACAATAACAACAACAACAACAAAACCACAAAAAACCCTCAAAACAAAACTAAACAAAAAAATAAAACAAACAAAAAAAACCCAGAAAACCAATGCCTATTCAGGAAAATATTCCTCAGTGTCCTTCCATTCAGCCTCAAAATAGTTGCAATTGGCTACAACAAAACCAATTAAACACTTTATTTTTGTAATAGGAGTAAGCCACTAAATTCATCCTTCTGAAAGTAGCTCTTCAAACCTGAAGTAAAGGTGGATGAATGCCTTAGAACTAAACTGTGGATACATTTCTACTTCAAGCAAAAAACACTGAAAATGTCCTACAAGTGGATTTTGCAAACTCAGATGTACACGCATAAACTGCTACCAACTACAAGAAACATTGTGAAATACAGAAGTGTTTATAATACTGAGTTTCTCTGTGATCCATCAGAACTGTTTACAAATAGCCTAAAAATCAGTAACATTTACACTGCAAATCCACTTGTTTATTAATATTAATTTATTTAAACTGAGGATTATTCATTTGACTGCCAGTTCATCTACCTGTTAATTTTTTGTGCAAGTAGGCCATGACTGAATATACTTGGATACAGGAGTTGACTCATCAATGAAGATGCAAGCTGTGACCAAACATGGTGGTTTTCAGCTGGATATCAGATACATCATGATCTCTCTCTCTTCCTCTGGATCTGCCCTAAAAAATGTTGTAACTGGTAGGAAAAGTTTGGGATTAACACTTTTGGAGCAGTTTAAAGGACCCTAACCCATAAGAAACCTGGCTTTATCAGCCCTGCTACTCACAGAACATGTCAAGGTATATTTTTTTTCTGCAAATAATTTCCAAGCACCTGACAGGTCACAGTGCTGACAGTGGGACAGACCTGCTGGTGTCAGCAGATGCTGCTAGAGGACACTGACCACCACTAGCTGATACCCAGGCTGGAAGTTCATGTGGCACAACAAGCCTGTGGCCTGAGGCAGCCAATGAGTTGGTGTGTGGGTTGTAGCCCGACAGAAATGGCCACAGGGGTGCCTCACTCAGGCAACAAGCAGCACTGAGGCACAACTGCTCTGACAGCAGAGGCTATGCCCTGGCTTTTACTTGGAGAACAGTGTCAGGGCCTGGCAGGAGGAAAAGTTGTCCTAGTATCTCTGAGGAGACTGAGTCTTGAGCAACATGCTACACTGGAGCCCACCCTTTGCCTTGCCCAAGCAGAGCATTTTCAGTTTTCTCCTATGCAGCACAGAGCAGAAACTCACAGGATGGGACATAATTTTATCTGGGAGTTTTTGGGGCTGCGGTCATGATCATGAGATACCATTTATCAAATGAGTCAACATCCGGAGTTATCACTTAGGCCCTGAGAAAACTTTAGCATTAAAAAATTTATGCCAGAGAACATATGATTTGGTTTAAAACATGCTGTTTTATCTGATAAAGATAAGTGCAGAGCAGTTGCCAATAAAAGAGAAACAAGGAGCAAAAACCATGCAACAAAACTGTTTTCATTTAGTTCACCTTTAATAATTTGGATAAATATCTAGGAAGAATTCCCACATGTATTTATCCAAAACATGTAAAATACTTTCTAATCACTAGAGAGACTTTGTACGATTTGCCCAGGATTCCTTTAAGTGCTTTCCTTCCACAAAATGTCAAGATTTCAAGTACTTTTAAGCAGTTTCAAATTCCAAATGATTAACTGAATAATGAAGCAGTCTCTAATCTCATTTGTGCAACGTGTAATTCAGACAAAAAAGACAAAAATATGGTGAGATTTATAAACCAAGTGCTTTACGGGATATCAGAGAGCAAAAATATGACAAGATTTGGGAACAAAAAGATTAAAAACCCTTTTAGATTTAGCTCAAAAAGACTTCATAGAAAGATGTAATTTATGAGACAGAGAGTAGATTGCAACTTCATCTCATGAAAAAATATGCCTGCTCTGCATGTGTTCTGGACAAACAGAACTGAAAGGAGAAGAAATTCACTCTTAGGACACAAAAGACACCCTGGTTTCAGCAGAGGCTTTCCAGAGCAAGATCTGAACTGAGTCTGCCTGTGGAAGCCAGGACTGTAACAATTAGTGAGTTCTACAGATCATGTCAACAGCTAGCAGTGATAAGGTTATTCAAAGGTTTTCCTTATAATCCCTGCATCCAATATGGTCCAGTGTTGTCTCAGCAATAAGAAAAGGTTTTGTAAGCAGACACACTGAAAAGTAAAGCTCTATTGCAATGGATTACTTTCCTTGCTTTTTGTTTCTAGAGTTTTATTTCACTTTACCTCACAGAACATGTCCTTCTAAACGAAAAGCCTATAGAATGAGAAATTTTACTCACTAGCTGTCAGTGACATGTCTGCAGCCTAGAAGGGCATGTGGAAGCCTGACTCTTGAATATGTTCTGACAACAAAAATTAAGGCACTGTCATAGATATAATCTGTCTGTCATTCCAAAAATTTTCTGTTAAATGCGAAATGGTTTTCCACATTTGCACATCACATGGTATGTGAGACTTAAATTTATGGTTGTTGCTTTCCTAGGATAACATTATTTTATAGGGTTTGAACTGAGTGAGATGTGAATCATATCCACTAATTGATGTTAGCTTCAAGACAATTTGCTAGAATTACTGATTATCGAAACCTTACATTGCAATTAGAGATCACAAGATCTCATATTGTCAAATAGGAAACTACAACAGTTCAGTCCTGGTTTATCTCATTGTAAAAAGCCAACAAAGTTCAGATTTATTCCGGGTCTGAATTGCCATAATTATTAGGTTCCCAAAACTGGGTATCAATTTGAGTTTTCCCATTTTTCAATATTATAACTTACAATCAGGAATTTTTCTGTTACATTTTCTAAGGGACCAGAAGCCATAACGCCTTATTAACCTGGATTACTATGATTAGGAGAAAATTCATTTCACAAAATAACTGAATCACCTGTTTTAAAATGCAAGTAATAATCTCAGAATCTCAGACAAGTGTCAAAGAACTATTGCAATATAAGTGCAAAGAACAGCATAGGACGCATGAATGTAACTGTCTGAAAAATGGACAGCAATGACACAAAGGAATAAATTCACACTAAAATGCTTCAGAACTCCACAGAGCACAAATTTGATGGTAAATATGACATTTTTCAAAGCATATTTTTCTAGACCAGTGGAATGTTTTCATAGTCCAATTGCAGTTACGAACATCTCATATAATTTTTGAAAATTAATTCCCCATTTACTTATTTTTGTGGTTTTTTTGTCAAAGTATTTCAGACGTAAGAACACCCTTTAAATCTGAAACACACCTGTACATTTCATTTTGACTGTATCATACTCACAATTCACTACAGACAGAGCTTCTCTCGATTTAATCGTATGTTGGATCTGGGATGGAGTTAATTTTCTTCGTAGCAGCCTGTACAGTGCTGTGCTTTGAATTTGTGATTAAAACAGAGATGATAAGACAGCATGTTTTGACTAATGCTGAGAAGTTTTTGTGCAAAATCATAAAGTTAGTCTTCTTCTAACTCTTCAACCCAGTGAGTAGATTTAGGATGCACAAAATGTTGAGAGGTGATGCAACCAGGACAGACAATCTTAACTGACAAAAGGGATATTCATGCCATATAGCATCATACTCAGTAATAAATCAAAATGAGGGCATTTTGGCATGGTAACCATTGCTTGGAGAGAGGCCTCAATCTCCTTGCTGGAGGTGGTGAATTATTTGCCTTAACACCACGTTTTCTTTCTTCTCCCTCTTTCCTTTCTTAATTATCTATCTCAACCCATGAGTTTTCTTAGTTTTGTTCTTCCTATAATTTCTCCTGTCCCACTGGAGAAGGACAGAGGGAGTAAGTGTTTGAATGGTGCTTAGCTGTCTACTAGAGGTAATCTGTAGCAGATCCTTAAAATGTTCATCCCATCTGACTTCAGCTACCAACAGCTATGGTTCAGATATCAAAGTCAACCTAAGCACTTCTTCTCAGCTCCCTCTCTAATCTGTTCTGAAGTACAGGTAAGGACTTAAGTCCCTTATCTCAGACAGGCAGTCCAAGGGCTGACTTGCTGTCTTTGCCAGTCTCTCTCCTTCCATTGACTGAAGAAGGATCTTAAAAAGTACCTCAGGTGCTGACAGTAGTGAAACCAAAGGACAAGCCTTGAGTTGGCATGGGCAAATTTCCTTCATTACATAGGAGGTTTTGGATCCCTAGATTTGGATTAACTAACAGAAATCTGCACACAATAATACGTCTTGATACATGATCTGTGTTTCTTGGACAAGAATCTGAGGCCAAAATTCCACGGAGAACGGTCCCACCTTTCTTGTAGGGTTCATGTACCAAAACCACCAGATTAAACCAGGTTAAAATAAAATGTTTGAAAACAAAGCCCTTTTCTAACCCAACATATTTTCTCAACATGCATCCTCTCTCCAGCTTTGCTCTTCAGTCCAGGCGCTTTCCATAGCCACAGCTTTTGCAGAAGCTCCCCTGGGGCTCTGGGTGGGCTCCCTGATGCACGCTGGCATGCAGCTGCCCCAAGTCACCCTGTGGGCTCACTGTCTGAACGGCCTCCTCTGTCAGGCTCTGGCAGCTTGGACTCCAGATGTCCTTCCTCAACTCTGTGTTTGCTGTCAGAAAAGAGGCAATTGCCTCATTTGCCCAGTAATTGTGCCTGAACCTCTATCTTCTGTGTTAGTCCAAGGCCATGTCATTTGAGGGAAGTATATTATCCTGTACACAGTAAAATTTGAGTGAACAAATGAAGCAGCTCATCCATGAGACTCAGACCTGCTTTGCATTTTTTTCTGAGCATGAGTAATAAATCTGACGTGTGCAGGAGGCATTTAACTTCCACTGCATGTGCAGCCCACATGAGAAGGAGACATTCAAGAGGCTCAGCCAGCACTTCCCAGAACCTGTGCAGTTGCACGGGGCTGGGCTGGCTGCGTATGGTAATCCACCACAGCATGCAGGAACAACACTTCCAACCAAGGCACGCAGCAGTCCGGAATCTTGGGACATATGACTGAGAGAATGCCTAGGGTCTGCAGAGGAAATGTCTGATGAATTCATCTGCCTTGCAAAGGCTACCAGTCAACCTAGGCATTTCCACTTCAAAAAAAGATTCAAGGTGAAAAAAACTATGTCCAGGAAATCCCGGACCCTTGGTAGGCATTCCCAAGTTGGCGTCTGTGGTATCACAACCCTCTTGCTAGCACTACCCATGTTAGCCTGATGAAATCTTAGAGAGGTTTGTCTACATGAGGCTCAAACACAGGAGTGACTGCAGTACAAAAAGTAATTTGATCAATGTTGTGACAGGAACAATAGAAAGAGGTGTGTTGCCAAGCACAGTTCTGAGTTGCAAAGGGAAGTAATGGAAACATGAGGTAAAATATTATTTTTGGACGTTTGAGAGTACATAGTATGGAATATTTTAGAACTCATTTGTATTTGTTTGGCGGCTTGTTTGATTGGGACAGATAGCATTTGGATTTTGTTTTGTGTTTTTTCTCCTTACTACATTTTTTGGCTTTTAGACATGAAACATCATGAAAGGAAAATTGGGAGGAAAAAATTATTTCCATACTCTCAGAGCTATTCTTTGCTTCTTACATCCCTTTCTTTCCTCTTAAGGCTTTGTGACACACCTGTGTGAAAACTCAGTGCTGAGACTAGACAATAAAACAGTCTCCTATGCTTGCCCTGGAGGTTGCTGCTGTGCCTCTCATGCTCATCAGTAATGTTTCAGAGTGATAATCTCAAAACCACCCCTGTGAGGGGCCCAAATAGAGCAGTAAAGTAGTACTATGAATTAGTACTGATAGCTGCATATCAGTGGTTAAACATTGAACTCAGGTTCTAAAATGGATCATCATGGTGCATATGCAAAAGGATGATCTTCCCTGCAAAATAAAAATCAGATTGATAGTATGAATAGCTAATATTCTCTGAACATGCTATGCTCTTTTAGCCTACTTTTTTGTTTCAAATCCCCAGGAAAGTGACACCACGAGCAGCTCTCTACTTTGTTCATATACATGACATAGCTGAGCCTTTCAGGTATTCTTCTTACCAGAGATAATTCTGGTAAAATACATGAATTAAAAAAAAAAAAAATTCTCCCCTCACAATTACTATGTCTGGCACTGTAGAAGAATTTCTTTTTTGCTTAGAACATAGATTGTGACCATATGCAGTGCAGCTCTTTTAACTGTTCCTGTTGTTTTCTTTCCTTTAGACAGTTCACATACTGGAGAGCTCCTGGAAATAATTTTGGAGTCAGGAATTCTTTCTGAGTAAAAAAAATTAAGACTTCCTGCAGCTATAGGATATGAGCCAGCAGACAGGAGATCTGGACTTGCTTGCCAACTCCTGCACAGTGCATGGCAGAAGAAAAGTCCATGATATAACCAGAGTTTGATGTGGAGGTTTTCCACTTAAGAAACAAGGCAGCAGTGAGTGTTAAACACTAGAACAGAGAGAGAAATAAAAGTATCTTCTGGTTATTCAGTACAGTTATGGACCTAAATTTTGCACACTGATTTTCACAAAAAGGAAATGGTATCAGATGTGATTCTTGGCCCACTTACTCTGCCTGGCATCTCTCTTCTGCTTACCCAATCCATAGCCTGGGCCTGGACCACACATAAGGGCTTCATCAGACTGATGGTAACACATGAGCATCCTGAGACCTCATTCCAGACAGAAGGGAGAACAGTTCCTCCCAAAACAAGCTAGGGGACATGCTCTGGTCTGGAGACGGGAAAATATGCCAGTGGAGTCTTAATGGGTTATCACTTTTGTTAGCTAGATCGGAATAAAAGTATACTAGTTATGTGTTAAATTTGAGCTCTAGGGAAAGTCAAGAAGAGCTTGGTGTTAGCTCCAGTGATGACAGGATTTAAATCTCTGTCTTTATTTTCAAATGTAAAAGTTTTTGAGGTAAATGCACTAAGAGCATTGCAAACATAATTGAAGCACTTCTTTCAAAATAACGTCTCCTAGGGGTTTCAGACCATTTACTCACAAGATTATGAATTAGTATTTTAATAGTTGGGAAACCTTGATTTCTCTAACAAAACTTCCATTAACAGACAACCACAAACTGGTAAATTGGCACCATACTATTATTTTTTATCTGGAAATCTTAGCTGAGGTTACTACTAGTTTAGAAGTCTCTTCATGTCCTATTGGTTTACACATTCCAGGTTTCCTTAAGACATGTATTTTAAGTGTCATTTAAAATGCAAATACAAACTGGACAAAGACAAGGCCAAAGGTAGTTGTATCCAAGCTGAGCATACATGGCAAGCAAGTGTATAAGAAGAGTATTTATTGCTAAGATTTGCAAAAACACACATGTAAAAGGAAATCAAATCATTAGTTATTGAAATGGAGTAGTCATTTAACCTTTGGCAGGTATTGCAGTTCCATCATGGACTTTTGATTATGGACTTCAAATGCAGGGCTATGGTAAACTAAATGAAGACCAAACTTCGTTGGGTGGCTTGATAGGACAGGCAGCTGGACCTTTCCTTTAATGAGACCTGCTCCAGACACACTGCACTACAGTTCATTTCTGCTGCTGCTGTGCCATGTCCTGTGTTGGCTGCCAAATGCCATGAGAACAGTAAGCAGAAGCAAACATAAACATTTCTTCTTTGCCTTGTAACAAATTTACAGTGTTTAGTGAAAATCCTTAGCCATACGCTTGTTTGTTTCTGTAGTTTTGCAATATACTTGTTGCTGTAGCTTTGCTTTGTGCTAAATAATATTTTTATCTATCTTGAAGTTCACAAATGGATTTAAGGGAAGGGAGGAGACAATGATATAATGTGACTCATAAGGGACAAACTTCTCATTTTCTCAAGGAAGGAGAAAACACGGTGAAAATTAAAAAGAATATCTTTCATTAAAGTAGAGAAGCTAAGCTATGCAGGAAAGGGTCTGCTGGGTCTCGGGAGCATGACTTAATCACAGTATTTAATATTTAGCCCTAGCCCTAACCCAATCACTTTCCTAATACATGCTATTAGTGCAATGCGTTCTGAAATGAGGTAGAGACTAATCAAACCATTTGGCGTCCAAACACACAGTACCAGAACATTCTGGTAAGTAGCTGTCTAACATCTGCTGCACCTACTTAAAAGCATCTACTACTCCTTGCTGGTGCTTAAGTATTATAGTCAACAGTGATTTAGTTTGTACAATCAAGAAGGCTTTATTCTGTTGCCCTCACACAGGCTTCTTCATTGGAGATGTGCTGAGCTGTCCAAGGGATCCACACAGGACTGGCAAATGTGTTGCTGGACTTTCAGGAGAGCATTGCCTTGCTGGGGGTCACATGGGGTGCCTTAGGGAATTAAATATAAGCAGCTCTATGGATGTCGATAAAGTCTGGAAAGTTATTGTATTACCTATAGTTGAGTATCTGCCATAGTGTCAGGTTAATTATTACATATGGGTTTCACTAATTTTATTGCCTGGACTGCCTGTGAATGCTCAGTCTTTAGTTCATGTACAGAAGCCTGAATAAAGCTGGAGTCGAATCCCACCCTCACTGAGCATAGCACAAAATTGTTTACTCAGAACTTTCTTGATCTTAACCCTGCTGTATTGCAACAGAGATATGGATCCTCTTTCATACTTAGAAAATAGAGGCAAGAGCTCAGTTTTTCAGTTCTGTGCTTTTGATCAATTAGGTATTAAGTATCTGAGTATTTGTTTTTACTTTATAATATCTAAAAGTAGAGCTAGCCTTAATTCCAAATGCCATATTCAATCTCTTTAGCTTGGGAATTTTCACATCTCTAAACTGAGCCCATGTCCACAGCTGGGTTTCAGTCTCCGTACCCACATGCCACAGGCCGGATTCTTCAGCCAGGACATGCGCCCAGGCTGTGTGCGTGCAAGCTCAGCACTTCCCAGCCGAGAGAACACTGACTGCCATGGTCAAACCTCTGCTCCATTCCCTCTTGCTGTCTGAGCTATATCCTGACATCTCCTTATATGTAATTAGCTGTCCCATCTACAATGCTATCCAGCTGCAGAATTTTTACCCAATGACTCATTCACCCCCCTGCCAAAAAGGCTTTGCTTTTTTCCATCTTTGTTTGTTTTACTTTGTTTTGTTTCTGTGTAAGACAGTCAAACATATTAGCCTTTCTTTAGGGATTCCCCTATTCTGGGCAACAGTACCATATGCAAATCTTTTCCAGAAGGAATTCTCAGGACAAAGCAACCTCAATTACACACGTTTTTACTTCATGGCTATGCAAGACCAACTTCCCATCTTCTGGTGGTCCTGATCCGGCTGTGGATCACACAGCTAATTTAGACAGTCTCACACTCCCCTGCCACAGGCAATTTCTGCTCCATTGTTTAAAAATCTCCCTAGCACAGACATTGGTAATGCAAAGAGTTGGGAGTCAAATGCATAGCTTTACAGAGAAGCATCAAGGCAGACGATTCTATTGGCAAAGGTGTTCATCAGTCTTGTTTTATTTAGATTGCAGGCTTTGGTTGTCCTGGATGAACTAATTTTTTCTAAATCTCCCAAAGGGACATGTGTGCATGAACAAAGCAGCCTAAGGTACTTAATTTTATTCTAGTTCTTTGAGAAGTGCTGATAAATAGAGGTAAGCAGGCAGACAGGCCATGACTTGAAGCTTGTGGTGAAAGCAGGCCTAAATGATGAGAGATCCATGCCCGTGGTCTCCCCACGCCATTTTTAGCACAGTAGAGAAACCGTAGATAAAATTTGTACAAAATTTGTCCTCTGACTTTAGCCTGTGAATTGCAGTTACCTGAAGCAGAACATATTTCAGGGCAACATATGGGTAGGTGTTATGCTTGCTATACTAACACTTGGTATAAACCTACACAGCACAAGTGACATTTAACGGTGGCTTTAGTCATTGTCAGTGACTTGAATACATATTGCAATCTAAGAGAAATAGGGAACTCAGAAAAAAATTATAGCGGACATGACAGAATTTTTGCAGTTTTGAGAGGACAGACCTTCTATCACAAATAGCAATTTTTTTAACCTCCAAACCCAAACATTTTAAAAAACCACACGATGTGTCCTTGAATGCCTCTTGCACAGGAATTGGAAACAGCAAAAGAAACTACACAGTAAAATGTGGTGCAACTCTCAATGTGGAAAATGCTGTTGTGAATCAGAAGTGGTATAAGTTCAGACACAGACTTCCTTAGTTCTTTCACATGGCTGGGAGTCACAAAATTGTTTTCATGACCAGTCATTAAATCCTTCTCTATGGCAAAAATCGTGAAAGGTTTTTAGTTCTGAGCATTTCATACAAATCAGGAAAGAAGATTTTTTACAGAGTTGGGATTGGGGGTTTTTTAATTGTTTTTAATGGCTGATGCAGAAATTCTGAAAAAGCAGATACACTTTCACTTTACGAGATTAAGCAAAATTTATTCTTTAAAGTCAGAAATTGTTTCCCTAACAAACTAATGACATAACAGACCAGGGAACACATAGGCTCAATTGTGCTCTGGATGATTTAACACAACACATAAATGAGTGTATTGCTGGGCATGGTAGCACACTTTCTGTTTATGCAGACTTAGCTAAGAAAATATTTTAATTTTTTGTCTCAGTTCATCTCTTACTCTGAAGTTCATCTATGCAAAATTGACACTGTTCTACTCAATATACCTGCTCTTTTCCTCTATCGGCATCTGATCTTCTAAATTCAGTGCTTAAAAAAAACCACTTTCTCTTCTCTATTCCAAGCCACACTGTGCAATCTTTTCAGTACAATTCTACACAAATTGCAATTCCAGAATCTTTAATACCAACCCTGGAGCCAGAAAGAGCTCAGATAGACTTTTAGATTTTGTGATTAATTTTTCAAGATTTTTAGCTGGTTAAGAGAAAATCTTCTAGTTGTAATTTGAGCAGATTTTACAGGGAACTCCTTAAAGACAATATATACATCCACAAAATAAGGGCACACCTAGAGAGAATATTTGAAGTATTCTAAAGTCCTGCTTAATAATAAAAATATTAAGCTTTAAGAAAGGATGCTTCTGGTCTTTCATCTTTAACACCCATGCAGAAATTTTATCAGGACTTAAATTACAGTATTTTTTGTCAAATGAATGTAAAATAGGTTGAAAATGCAATGCAGTTATCCTTCTCTTATTCAAAATGACACTTGTTGTATTAGGAAGCTACAGAGTAGATTGTAATATTCATATAATTATCACTGTGAAGTTAGCAGCAGTCCAGAGAGATAGAAAGAAAATGGCAAAATATTCCTCTTTGGAATATTGGTAGTGTCTGTACAAACCTGGTCATCTAGATTATAGTTTATTATAGCTAATGCAGTATGCATAAATATTTCCAAAATGGCTAAGTCTCTATTAAGACCTCTCCAGGCTTATTTTCCAACTAGTTCTAACATTCAAGTCCTAGCTATTTTAAAAATACTCAAATGCTCTCAGTGGAATCTGATTTTTTTTTTTTTCATTCCTTAAAAGACCTTATTTACATGGCTTCCCTGGAACTAATAATTCTCTGTCTTAATAAAGTGCAGAAATGCTTCTTACAGAGGATATAATATTCTGGTGACAGATCTGTTCCTCATGTTTAATCCCTTCTTTAGAGCAACAACAAAGAAAAGTCAGGTGGCCTGATTTTTTCTTGAGCAGGTCATTTCCTTCTCAGTCTTCCTAAGGTGTAATCCATCCTGGTAGAATGGAATATACCTCAGGTCTACATGCTGCTTCGTCCTGCTTAAGCCCACTTGTGTTTAGGAACACAAGCGACTCTTCATTTTTGCACACTTCTTGTGCAGCCCACCAGAAGTAACTAATGGTTAGATAATGATCTCTGTCATAATTCAGGAAAAAATTCCCAGAGTAGATACTCAGGATTTTTTCTGTCTCTTGAAATTCATGGCTCCTTCTTATGTCTGACCCAAGTACCTCGCATTACTTCAGACTTCAGACAAACTCTTTTTCCTTCCTCTCCGTTCCTGATTTTCACCTGGCTTACAAACTGACCTCACTCCGTATAAATGCAGTAGGGCAGACACTGCTAGTAAAATTCATTTGGCTAATGTCAACCTTGAAAACTGAAAGCCTACTTTAAAATTAATAGAATTGAAATTTTCTGACAGCTGATCTGGTTTGATCATATCATGTAGCATAGCAGCACAGGCTGTATATCCAAAGTACAATATATCACTAGTGAATTTCCGCCGGGCTACCCAGTTCACAAATTAACTTTTGTGTGGTACAGTAAAGGTGTCAATTTGCTTATTTCGATCAGTTTCTAAAAAGCGAAAATAACCTAATGTTTTCATAGGCTTGACCTAAGCATAAACAGAAACCTTTCTAGCAAACAAACTTTGAGTGCATCAAAAAGTTATCATAGGGATAAGATCTGATGGAAAAGCAGAGCATAAAGATAGACAACAGAGAAAGTAAAGAGTCCAGAAAAAACTGAATATGTTGAATGCTTACCAGTTGAGCACTCCTCTAGTAGTCAAGGCCAAATGCTTTTGGAACAAAAGGCTAAGGCTAAAACCCATTTTGTAGTTGCTACTGTTTTGTTTGTGTTTGTTTGGGGCCTTTTTACACAATCTCTTTATGCACATAAAAGAAATCATATGAATCCTATACTAAATTGCATATTTATAGTGAAATAAATTGATCTATATAATCCTAAAGAAGCAGAGATGATGGCTGATACAATTTTTGTTTGTTTGTTTTTCACGTGTTTTTCAAAACTTGCCTGGATTATTTTGGTGCTGACTTGTACGACTGAGTAAGTTTGCATTTTCCCAAGTAATTCATAAGTTTTTCTGTAAAAGAGAAAGACAATATCATTGTAGTAACCAAGACAGGAAAGGGGAAAAATATGTGCAAAATCTTGTCTCTATACAGCCCAAACTCTACAGAGGAACTTCTCAGGGGAGAATAATTAATTTTATTTGTAAATTTCATGTCAGCTGGAATGTTGGATTGTATTCCAGTGATAACTTACTCACTCTTTGATGTTTAAGCTTTTGTTTTGTTTTGTTTTTCAGCTTCACATTACAGCTAAACCAGAAGGATGATGAGGGCATTATTTTATTACCTCTGCACTCTTCTTTATTTTTATTTTCACTCCCTGTATCAAACAGTTATATTGTCTTGGTGTGAGGCATGCAAAAGTTTTAGCCATTAGTAATTAGGAGTAACAATGGACACTGGGCACTTCTGACCACCTGACTCAAAACCTCAGATGCCCTGGGGTTAGCTCACAACATGAAACCAGAGCAATGTTTGAGTTCAGCCCCAGTGGGCCTTCAGAGAAACAACATGTCTGTTTGAAAGGTTAAAGGCAGACAAAGAAGTGGAAGAAGGAAGAGAGATCTGCCGTTTCGGGAGGGACACATTGCTCCCCTGGTTTCAAGGATGGCAGATGGGCTGCTCTGGTTTTTGGCTGTCCCGTGGTCTGAAATCTCATTGGCAGCAGCAGGCCATGGGACTCACTTCTGGTTTGATTTCATTCCAAGGCCATCAGATTCACACACTCTAGTATGACTCCACAGCAAGAACTACAATATGGATAGCGAGAGAGATCAGGAGATTCCCATTAAGAGTATACATGTCTGATCTCACCTAAGACACTAAAGTCTGAGTCCATTTGCTAGGGTTTTCACTTACACTTTGGAAAATTCAGCAGATACAGTCAGGAGGAAACAAAGTGGTTTTCTAAAATAATAGTTCCTCTCTTCTTCACTCACTGAAGCAGTACAGGTAAGGTTAACAATAGAAGTAGGCATTATTCTACTCTTTCCCTGTCAGGGAGTTGTACAGCAGAGAGAAAAATCTTTGTTACAACTGGGCTGAGATTTGGCTCTAGCACTAAACTCTTTATCAGGGATCTTCAGAAATTGATATGGTTGTAAAAATATGCTCTCTACCTAGTTAGCTTTTTCCTTCTCTTCCTTAGCAATCTTACACATCTGACCAGAGAGAGAGTTCATTCAGTTCACCATCTTCACCCTCCTACTTTCACCTGATTCTGACTTTGCTTTATCTAATTTTTTTTCTTTTCCTTTCGTACCTACCATTGCCCTAGCTCACATTTGATATACCATCTAAGACACAGTAAATAAATTCTAGCCAATAGACCTGTGGATAAAACCTGAAAGGACTGGAAAAAAAAATTTGGCAAAACAGATTTGCAAATCATCACGTGTGTTACGCATTTCTACGAGTAGAGGGCCCTCTACTTACAGAATGGGCCCTAAAGATTACTGGAAACTCCAAGGACTACTGCATTGCAAACAATAAGCAAAACAATAATGCACAAAAGAGAGGGATGCATCTATCAGACAGAAGGATTTAATTCTTCTATCACTATTTCATAAATTTAATGAGATTTGACCAAAGTTTTTCATTCCTGTTTTCATTGCCAAGGAAGCTTTGGTAGATCATTTTGACCCAGACAAAACAATTACAGAATTGTCTGAACCATAAATATTCCTGTTTCTTTCTTTAACCTTGGCTTGCATTTTTTTCCTCGACTTAAGCACTACTATTTCATTCTGAAAGGTTCAAGGGGAGTGAAGCAAAAAATTAGTAAACAAAACAAATATAAGATAGATAAATAACAGAACCCCACTATAGTTTATCTAAACCTCACTAGCCATGAGAAAAAAGTTCTGGGGTCTTACAAGGGTTATGCGCCTCGGGTAGATGTCCAAAGGTTATGAAGAATGAGACTATAGATTTAAAATGAATTAATAAATAGCATTGTGCAATCCCCTCACAGTATGGGGCTTTGTGTTTGTGTTTGTGTGCTTATGAAGCAACTTGGGAGGTTAATGAGCAGAAGTGTGTACTACATATTCTCCACATAATTTTAATCTGCTTGAGACAAGAAGATAATGAAAAAAACCCCTTATGTCCTGATAAATGTTAACAGAGAATTTTAAAGGAAGAGAACATACTACTCCAGGGTCCCCCAGAAATCCAGACATGCCATTCCTCTTTACCCAGTGCTGAAGAATGGTTAAGTTTTAAGATGTATCTTCAGAGGGTAACCATTCTCCCCCTTTCCACAAAGTTTACTGAAGTGCTTACGCAGTACTTGCTCCAGCTGTCAGTTGTCAGGGCATCTTTTTGCCAACAATTCTCAATCTATCTAGCTATCCAAATCTCACTGTTCTTGGAAACAAATCTGATTTCATGATCAAGCTCTCCAAGAGCTGACTTCTGCACTAGTGCACAGGAGAATACCTCAGGTTAAGCACTGGAATCAGCAATGTAACCTTTTTTTTCATAAGCAAATGAGACCTAGGCTAGAGAGTATGGTAAATCAGACTAAGGAACTCTGCCAAACAGAAATATTTTCTTGTCTGCATAGTAGAGAGTGCAGCTGAAACTGGGTTTGTGACCTCAAAAGTCACAAAAGAAAAATCTTTTGTTTGTACCACATCTGTTGCTGATGTGTTATTACATGCCTTTTTAGAAACCAAATTAACCCACGCAGAATGCAGAAAAAGCTATACTAATTTCAATACTTACATATCACAGATATAGCCTAGTCATTAAAAAACTGGATGAAATTCATCAGAACAAGCAATAGGTAATCTCTGAAAGAAATAATCAAGCTGACAAATAGATGGAGAGCAACTACTAAAGAATGTGGTGTGGGGTTGACAGTAACCAGTTGAATCTGACAACATTGTTATACAGATGCAAAAAAACACCAGTCAAACAAACCCAAACAAAGCATGTCTGCATATTCAAATAAGAATCCAGCCTGCCAAATAAATGAAGTTATTCTGCTTTCTGCTGTACTATATAGACATTGCTTAATGGAGTGCTATGTAATGGATAGGGCTCTGTATTTCAAGAAAGATGTGAACTAACTGCAGAAGTTGAAAACTGATCAACTGCATGGAAAATCTGAGTTAAAAAGAAAGACTAAACAAACTGAGATTGACTGAAAACAGAGGAAGACATAAAATACTAAATTGCTATTCAGAGTTTGTAAAAAGAAATTCTTTGACCCAGTTTCACAGTAGTAAATATCTACTATCTAGTGCTAAATATCTATGGTATAAATCAAGTTAGTTCTGCCTTGGATATGACAACACTTATTTTTCTACCCAAAACATGGATTAGAAGTGACCACTGAATTCTTCTCCATTCACTCTATTATGATTTATGTGCCCATATACTAATGAGAAAATCTATTTCATGTCTCATTCTAATTGTAAATTTTTCTGTCACTTTGCTTCTTTTGCAATGTTCTAACTTCAATCCATATTGTCTTCACTTATATAGTAATAAATTGTGACATTTTTTAGGATAGTATGAGCACGTCCTGTCATGTTAAGTTCATGAATGTCTGAAACACCTGAAAATTCATCTCTTGGCCTGAAAAAGAAAATCATGTGTAGATGTGCATCTGTCTTTTGCAAGCATGTATAGTTGATTCTACTTTCCACTTTAATTGGTTCTATTTTAAAAAATAAAAATCAATGCCCTTTTTCTGCACCTTTGGTATTAGGCATCTAATAAAATATGTAAAATTTTTCCTGATTACAATTATCCATTTATATCTCAATAATATCAAACAGCAGGTATTCAAAGTCACTTTCTGCACAGGTTTCTCTGTTATCCCATTCTTCAGTCCCTACAACTCCAATCCCAACCCTATCTACAGAGCTCTTTGGTTAAGGCTCCTGCTTTGAGGCCAGGTTATTTATCTGCCAGTGCTCATACTTAGCACTCGTCTTGCCATATCAAATGGAAACTATAAATGATGTTGAAACACCTTGTTAAGCTATAAGCATCATCGATAGGTAGGAACCATCTCACAGAAATTAGGCACAGCAGAACTGTCCTAGGCCACAAGTTCATAGAACTGTATATTTAATATGTGTTGATTTAACAATATTAATATACATGGCTACAAAATTAATCATATTTTGCACTGGGAAGAACCTACTGCAAAGACATTTTGCACTCCCGAGAACACAGTGAGACCACTGATCTGCTGCTGCACCTGGTCGCTGTGCAGTCTTTGGTTCACGCACAACCCTTTCACAACCCTTTCAACAGTGTACAGGGGTACAGAGCAGTTCCTCCATCCATCCAAACAGAACTGCAGGGCTGAGCTTTCATTTCTGAGTGTGCACCAGTAAGAGCAGAGGCATCATAAAAATGGGGAAACAATTTTTATTACTTTTTAAACAAAACACCAATGTTTTTCTGTTACAGAACTTCTTAAAAGACGAGGATGAAGCCTCCTCCACCAGCACAGCCTGTGTCAATATCATAAGTTGCCTGAAAAAGTAAGAGGTCATTTCCAGTTAGATGTCAGCAAAGCTGAAGCTACATTTCAACACAGCATGTCCTATTTAATTCCCTAGTGAAGAAGCAGCAGAAATTCATGCAGTGCGATGACTGTTGTCCTGCTGGAGGGTTGGTATTGAAATAGCACAGAAGGGAAAATAAGCTCTAAGGAACTGATACAAATTCTGGCTCCAATTCCTATGTGGAATTACGCCTCTGGTTTGTGAAAAAGTGAGAATGAATGCAATTGTAACTGGTCTGTATGGCTGGCAGAAACCTTTCACACAGCCTTTGCAGCTCTGAACCACCTGGTTTGGCAGGCAGGATGCTTTTGTGCTTCACAAAAAAGACCACCAAACCTGGTATGAACCACAAATTACCTCAAGTTTACAAAAGAGCCAGCCTTGCCAAGACTCTCAGATCAGAGAAGTTCAGAATAATATTTGGTGCATCTGAATAACAATTTTTCAGGGCCCTGTGTGGCCTGTCTCCTTCCTTCCCTCCCTCTCTCCTAGGGATTTAGTCAGAGGCAGGCAGGGCTGTTGTACCCTTTAAAATCACCACATTGTTAGAAAGACAGAAGTCAAAGATTTGGGCTAAAGCAGTAGGACTACAAGATAACTGTGACTTTTGTAATATGGGACTTAGCTTTCAAAGAGCCTCACTTTTCTGAATAAATATAGCCTAACAGGTTTTGAGGAGAGTAGCATTAAAAAAAATATGTCCTTTACATCAATTTGCTCAACACCTTAGACACCAGTAAACATGAAAATAATATACTGTACACACTGTCATTATTTACAGTATTTAAAACACTGAAAATAATTGTATTACCATAGTCCTGGCATAAGTAAACATTTGCTTTATAGTAGAAAGAAACCAAAACAAGTAATATCAACATACATTCAGAAAGAACAACCACCTTAAAGAATTTTTGTAGGCAAAATTGCCTCATTATTTCTTTGACAAGCTTCAGGACTAGGCTTTCTGAAGCTCTTCTTTAGTCTGCTTTTTGAGTGAGAACAAATTTCATCCTTCCTGCAGGGCTTCCCTATTTTTCAATCCCTCATCACCTAGTGCTTGTACATAATGACACTCTTAAACTGTGGTAACAGGTGGTCCGATGAAATATTACCATACCATTTCTTCAAGGATTCCTTTGGTTTGTTGTGTCATTTATCCTTCTCAGAATCATAGTGTTTACTTTGGACTTTTTGCTGGAATTGCTCCTTGGTGCCTGATTGATTTGATGAATCACTGGGCCGCTACTGCCCCTTGACCCCGTTCAAGAGCAGGAATGTTTCTCCAAGGCTGGCAGCCTGTGCTCACTCTAGGCACTGCTCCAGGTTCCCTCCAAGGAGCAGCTCTTTGATGACATGCAGTCTGCTTGGAGGAGTCCTGTTGACATCACCAAAAGTGGCTTCCCTTGCACACTGGTGGTAGGAGATGCAATTCAAGGAGATGTAAAAGGTACAGGAGGATGGGGGAAGGAATCATCTTTTGCAAGTCACAGATCAAATGTCTTGTTTCTTCTCCAGAGCCAGAAACTGATCTCTTCGAAGCGGCACTAGGGATTTGAGACCATCGGCCGGAGTGCAGCTGGAACTCCAGCTGAGCTGCTGTTTTTTTTAGTAACAATTGTTCTCAGTAAGGAACTTCTTCAGAAAACATCATGTGTTTGGAGAGCAGGACGATTCTGCTGCTGTTGTATCCTCATGTCCCCACTCCAACTGCAGTGGGAGCTGAGAGCTCTCAGCACTTTGTTGGCAGTGATCATCACCTCATCATTAGGTCCATGGACAATTAAGGCTTTCAGATATTCCCATACAGAAGTGATGAAGAGTTGCAAACATGAGGTTCTGATTCTCACTACTGTTATGAAGTGTGACTGCTGAAACATTTATTTCCATTTCGAGAATTTGTCCATATGTGTGCTCCCCTATTAGTATGCACACACAGTATGGGATTGCACTTTGAAATCTTTGGTCAGCAGGATCTGCTGGGGACATTCCTACTTCTGCTGTGTTCACCTGCTGTGATGCCAAAACTGTAAAGGGCAGTTCAAGTACAATAACACAGTTTCCTCTCAGCATTCATGTTCCCCCGGGATAGTAATTGGTACTACAGTCAATAGATGCAGTAGTGTTAGTTTAACAGTGCTAATTAGCTAATTTCGCCATTTCCTTAAAAGTTTTTAATCAGATTTAGTTTGTAGTCAGAAGTTAAATGAGATTCCTTCTTCAGGATAAGCTGTTCCACACTGGGATTGCTGGATTGAAACAATGCCCATCTTTTAAGACAGAATTACTTCTTACTTAAAGAAAGCAACATTTTACCAAGTATGAGCTCAGAAATGGCAAGTATTTAAAGAGACCTAGTCAGCATCTGTAGCCGTGTCCTTACCTAATTATCCATGGGGAGACTGGAGTAACCACTAAGATTTTTTACAGAGACCAGTGACTTTGTTAAGTTCATTAATAGAAAGGAAATCAACATTATATGCTTCTGATTCTTTAACCTATTTTAGTACTGGTTCAGGAACAGAATTCACAGCACTGAGTAGGGTCACAGTGGCAAAGGACATCCAGATTTTGAAAGAAGTCACTCCTGCTCTCAAATGGGCCAACCACTCCGCCAGTACACCTGTAACAGGGGACAACTGATACAGACAAGTGGAAAAGCAACCAAATGTCCAAACAGAAGGTAGGTTGCACAAAATTTGGGCAATACTGTACAGAAAAGCACCTGTATGTGAGAGGTGACCACAAAATAAACTTTTGAAAAAATAAAAACTACATACTGCATATCTATAAAGAGGAGAGTGGTTTTGCAAGACATGTGATGCAATCCTTCTGCTCTACTTGTAATCAGATTTGGTCCCAGGCGTGTTAAAAATACAGGACATTTGAAAACACTACAGTGAAAAACAAGAAAACTATGTAGGGCACTATAATATGTTACTTATGAGAATAGATTGATACTCACTTGCTTAGAAGGAAGGGATTTAGGAAAAAAAAATAGATCTTCAAATATGTAAAATGTTGCCACAGAGTCTGGCAGTGAACAGTTATGTTCATTGTGGATAGGACAAGAAGTAATTGGTTCAAAGTGCAGCTAGAAATACTGTATGAATTAGGAAAATTCCTCTGTCTGTAGCTGTGGTCAAGCATAATACCAAGAGCAGTTGTGAAATTCTTTCTCTGAAGAACAGAGTAAGAAAATCATCTGTCAGGGTTAGGTAGAGGTTGTCCTGCCTTGAGGAGGAAGCATAAATCTGGACCATGGATTTTTCCTATTATACACCAATTATTTCATACAATATAAAACTATTTTTCATTGAAACAGAAGTAGCAGATGAATTGAATAATAGTAGCATTGAATGTCATGATTTTTTTCCCCTAAATACTTTCCTACCTTTCCCCTTGAATGCATACCTTTTACTTTTATCCATGTTATGATAGATAGCAATGCCGATGTCCAAACATGAAGGAAGACATTTAGTCTAAAAGATCTCAGCTGCTAGAGGACAAACTAAACTCATTCCTCTTGCTTTTTCAAACCATGCCTAAGACTTCACATTAGAAGCTAACAAGAAAGAACAAAACATGGCATTCGGCAAAATTGTGTTTTGTTCTGTTCCTCTGTGACCTTCTGTGGAAACTGGGGGAAACCCCCTTGTCTGCCTGTTATGCCATTCTCCATCTGCCCTTCCCTCCACACATGACTTCCACACACGCTTGCACATGTGTACCTGTAGTCTATCTTGGGCACTTAGCAGACTTTCTGGGACAACAAAATGCACCTTAAACTGTGCCTGTGCAGTACCAGCAAGTTATCCTTGAGGCTTGACTAGAGCTTTCAGTACTGATAGAGAACAAAGAAATTACAACTTGGTTTTGTTTGTTGGTTTTAGTTTCACCTAATCAGCCACTCATGAGGGTTCTCCCAGTATTGCCAGGAACACAAGCAACTCCACAGGCACTGGAACTGACTGGCTTCCAATCCATTTGTTTCTTTTAGCTGAATTTTGCCTCATGAGCCTTATAAGACATCAAAGAGAAAGTCATTAGAGATCTGCTAATTATGAGAAAAGATTTCAGTCTTTTTGTGACATACTAGTAAAAGGAGAATCTGCATGGAAGAGAAATCTTAATCAATCCTACTGGTGCAAAAAATCATACGTACTTAATAATCTTTGAAATGTCTGTCAAATTCAGCTCTGTCAAGTAAACAGAAAATCTGGCCAATGAGCTTAAAACTTCTGTTAGTTATTTACTAGTAAATGATAGACAGATGGACAGCATGGTGGTCCCAGCTTCTTTTCTTTGAGACCAGGATTAGCAAAAACACTACTTCAGTTATTAGTTAATTTTTCACTGTAAAGTTGATACAAAACTTGTTCTATATCCTGAATGGTTTACTCCTTTTGACTGTTTTGGTTTATTATTTTCTATTTTAAATTTTCTTATTTCGGTTACTGTCAAGGCAAGTGATTTTCAGTCAGAAGAATAAGGAGGTGGAAGTCCTTGGGAAGATGAATTATCAGGATACTCTCCAATTGTCTAATTTTCTGATGGAAAGCAGGTGTCTTGGGACCAATCAGGTAGTTCTGGTAGTGGTTAAACCCAGTTCCAGCTCTAGACATCTACTGGTCTAAATAGGACTACACTGACTTCCTGCATCTCTCAAGATGGACCCTCAGGACCCTCTGTTCCTTCAAGATCTATGTAATTTGGTTATCTTCATGTGGTGCTAAATACAGATTAAATATAAGATAACTGTACAGCCTCACACATATCACTGTTTTAAAATCAGATTTAAGTTCACCACTGAAACCTTAACCTACTTACAGATTTTCTTGCTCAGCTTGCTGTTGAAGCTTTGCCATTAACAATGAAGCGCCTAAATCCAGTGCCTCTAGCAATCCTTATTTTTCCATCATTTTCTACAGAGTCGCAGAGCGGCTCAGGTGGAAATGGACTGCTGGAAAATGTCTAGCCCAGCCCCCCAGTCCAAGCAGAGCCAACTGGAACAGTTACTTTAAACTGATTTTTGGTTTAGTGATGAGGTTTCTTATATCCAAGCAACTGCCTATGTATCACAGCAGCATTACTAAATTTTTAGGAGATGACTTATATCTATCCCAACATGGTTAATACCTCTAAAATTAGCAATGTCAAGTGAATGCAGCTGCTAGGATCCAGTATCACAAGGATTTGGGTCCTTCTGTCTGGTCAGAGTCTTTTTGCTTAAGCTCAGAAATAAGTCATTAATGAGTCACTCTATTCAAATGCCTCGGTGCAGGATCCAAGGTCATCTTGGATGAAGTCAGTCCAGTGAATACAGGCAGTGAATCCTTCTGAATCAACGTAGTCAAACACTTGCTTCCCTTTGCCTGGAAAAAATTAAGTGCACCTTGAAAAATTTTTAAAGAACTATTTTTATTATACCCCACTAAAAGTGTAAGAGAAATGTTCTCACTTAAAGAGAAAAATATGGAATATCCATGGTGTTATGCTCACTTATGAGTGGATCACAACAAGAGTGATGTTTTAATTCTGAAACCCAAAGAACAGTTTTGTAAGTACATACCTCTTTTGGCTTGCATTTGAGATTTCAGCTTTGCTGGTCCTATTTCACACATCTAAATAAACAAAAAATTTGTTTCAAGAAAGACTGTTTTCCTTCACTAACTGAAAAGGAAGTATAAAAAGTTAATCCAGGTGTATATATCTACTCAGATGGTTAAATACCATTTCTGGTTGAGTTTTGTGGTTGGTTTTCTTGCACTTTTTTTCCCATTTATTTATCATAACATCTTCTGTCCCATACATCTGGAAATACACTTTTTCTTATAGCTATATCTGCAAATCAGGCATTGTGATACACTGACCAAATGAGTTGGCCAAACCTTTATGACCAGTATTCCCTTGGGAAATACAATTTAACAGTTGCCCTCAGCTCAACATTAACAATCACAAATCATTTCTGTTTTCATCTTTAAAGACCCTCAGTATTTCCTAGCTATGAACATGGATCAGTTGCCTTCATACTGTCTGAAAGTATTAAGAAAACAGAAAAAGAGAAAAATCTGCCAAGCAAAAGGAATGTAAGTTAAAAATGCTGCCTCTGTAAACTCACTCTGAGGAAGATAACTTCTGTATTTTATGCATACATCAAACTCTTCAGCCTGCCTTAGCACAAGTGAAGCAAGAATTTGGCTTTCTGCTTTTATAGTTATTTAATAAAAAATACACAGTAACAAAAAAATCCTAGCAGCTGGCTTCTGATGCACACGGCACAGCAGTTCCCCAGGGTATTCTGCTAGGCATCTTAGGTGGTTCAGATCCTGGCTGATAGTCTCTGCAGACTAGACCATACATTTCTGCAAGTACTGAGCATGACCTGAGCAGAATATTTTTCTCCCTCTGCCTACCTCTTTTGTGTGGTTTGTCAGTCCCTATAAAATTTCGTGCAATTTTATTGCTGCTGCTTTCCCTGTATTCATTCCTCTAAGCCACATCTGGAATGTTACATGTCTCCATCTGACAGATTTCTGCTGGCTTTTCAATAGCTTCAGTAAAGTGATATTGACATAAATACTGTGAAAAAGTGGAGGCCCCTTTGCAGCACAAATCATCACACTCTGTCTCCATCTGCAACTGAGCCTTAAAGTTTATTACATATACTTCTCTCTATGACTATTTTGAGTCAGCAGCTATGCTTTTGCTAACAGGAATTGTGCAATAAGCTCATTTTTCATCGTGATTTTCATGCAAAGCCCTGTGCCTATGAACATTTACTTAGCATATGCCTCTATAAAGGTTTGTCTATACAAAAGTGTATTTAAAAATGGCTCTAGTCACAAGTGCTTTGTGACTGACCTAGTCTGAGTAAAATTAATATCCTTGACTCAGTAAAAAACAGAAAGCCTATATTAATAGACTTTATTAATTGAGTATCCCAAGGTTTTGTGCCTCAGAGTTGAACCACACAAATTCAGATGCACTCCCCCTCCTCCTAACCATGCAATATCTCAGAAGGGTTGGATTTTCCCCTTCCTCCATGGCAGCATCTCTGGTACTCACGAGGCTCCCTAACACTTTCTGAATAAGCAAAAAATCTCTCTTTGACAATTAAATTATTCTCTTTATAGTATTCAAAGTGTTAAATTTAGTATGAAATTAAAGAGGATTATTTTTTTCAATGTACAAAAAGAAAATCCGCTTGGCTTAATATACTTCAGGAAATTAATATTTAATCTGAAGAAAGTTTAGAAATCCCTAAAAGCCCCCATCAGGAACTGCTATTTGATGCTGTCAGACGTGGCAAATAGCTGTCCTGATTCCTCCCATCAGCGTTTTTGTCTTCATTTTTCTTTTGTTTCTTTCTCAACACCGCCTGGTCTGTGATGCTGAGACTGACTCCCACCACCTTGGCATTGCTATGCACTTCCAAGATTTGTAGCAGGAAAAAAGCAGGAGATTTTCTAGCTTATAAGTTACTCCTGGGAGAAATGGAACAACTTCTCATGTGATAGGCACATCACAGTGCAGAGCATAAACATGTGTCAAGGCCCCAGATGATGAGATAGAAAATCCTGGTTATAGCAGGAAATTAAAATGCTCTGAGATTGTGTCCTTTTGAATGAATAACACTTTCACAGCTTCAGTTTTATTTTACGTTTCAAATGCAAAACATTTGCAATATAAGTATCAAGCTTTTTGCTAAAAGATGATATACGTACCTCAACATTTTGAACATGTCTATGGAAAACTGGTAGTCCTAATAAGGCAAATTGACAACATTGGCTTATCCCACAAGGACACATCTATGCAGAGTATTGAATGAGTAGTAGAAGAGGTAAAAATGTCTCACATAATTCCATTTCTTACTTTACTCATTAATCATAGTGAAATATTTCCAGTTTCTTGGAAAAATTAATCTTTCTTCTTGAGAAATGCCAGTTCCATTTCTTGAATTGTTTAGACATCACAGCCCAAAGGTTTTCCAAGCCACTTTTCTGGAATGTTGCAGGAAATGACACACAAATGTACATTGATAATGTCTTTTCCATATCCTTATGGAAATGTCAACAACAAAATTTGACAGAAAAGTGAAGTTCCTGTTATTAAGAAGGCCATATATGCAAACATATACATTAATTACTTTTGAAACTATAGAAATTAACACAATGGTTTTACAAGTAATCTTTTATTTCTAAAAGCACAGGAACTACACTGGCTTCACTCTGTTTTGGGAATTGTGCATGACTTAAGAAGTTGATACGAAGTAATAGCTGACATGAAATGAGTTCTCATTTACCAACTGCATTGTTAAACTACAATATTTAATGTTCTGTCGGGAGAAACAATACAGGGAAGAAAGTAGATGTGTAATTATGGAGTTAAATAATGCACACTTTTTGAGAAATAGCAGCCATCACATCATGAACTTGTTCTGGACAGGAATAAAAAAGCACAAGCAATGATCCTTCCAGGATTACAACACTACAATGTTTTGCAGTGAAGTTTTTTTAAGAACTCTTTCAAATCATTATTTCATGCTCTGGGAGATACAGAAGCATTATGAAACCTCAGGTCATAGAAGAAAAAAAAGCAGCACTGGCACAAATGTTCCAGAAATAAGCAAGTAAGACTGTTTAATTTAAGTCTATATGCATCATTAAGAAAAAAGAAAAAACCTTAAGTGCAGTATTCTGGTGTTAAACCTGGAACTAGATTGTACACAGATGCATTGGCATAAGGATAGGGGAAAGTATTTTTAGTACAGGCAACACAGCAGCCATGGATGTGATCTGCAAGTCTCAGTGCTTGAAGTAACCATCCACGGGCTTAGCACATATTCCCCCACTTCTCTGTAGATTAATGCACCCAGGATAGCTGTATGCAGGACTTCTTACCTTGGCAATTTCTTTGGCTGTCATGATAGGTCAGGTGGATTCATGATACAGGTGCCGGGATCTGGTTTCAGTAACTCCCTTGTACTATCTCTCATCTGAAGGCAGTCAATGCCTTCTGGAAGAGAACTGAAGAGAACAGTTCTCCCCAGCTGCAAAAGAGTGAAATGGTTCTGGATAGAACTTTCCTGTCCAGGACATGTGATTTCAGTAGAAACCAGGTCTTCCATGCAGTTAAGAATGATTACTACTAATAAAAATTAGCTTCTCAGTTTTATATTACCGCAGATGAAAAAAACAACCCCAAGAACTGAAAAGATTTTACATGAAAGACCCTCTAAACACTGCAGAAAAGTGGATATTATCCACACATCTTCAGATATAAAACCATAAATATTTCCCCCCGCTTTGAAAATATTCCACAAATATTATTTGTATTATTAATAGACTCAGATAACATTAAATACCAGGGTCATTTTTTAAATTAGGCATTAGTTCTGAAACAGATTTCTGTACTCAAACTGCAGATAAGTTTGAAAGTCTGGAGTTTCAAGTGCATGGGTCTCAACTTGCCAAGTCTAACAAGTTAGCAGTTATTCTGCTCTACCTTTCTAGTGTTGTATCCCATGGTTGAAAGAATAACTAGAATTTTCAGAGGTAAACAGAGGCATATGGAAGAATTCAGTTAAGATTGCCTGTCTTAATTTCTCTTAAAGGAGGTTAATTCATTGTTAGAGGAAATTCCAAACAGGAAATAACAAGAGCTGATTTTTTCGTATTGCTGTCATAATGACTTGTGCCTGTTTGTTTTAAAATGGATGGTCTTGTGATAAAATCATTGACCGAGTTCTTAGAATCCTTCCATTTAATTTCTGTTCAGCCACAGCTTCCCTTTCTGTCATGTTTAAGAGAGGGAGTGTATTAACTTCTCACACCACAGGGATGGCTGATGCTAGGCATGAAGAACAGTATGTTTCTTGATTGCCCAGTGATGAACAATACAGTTTCTATGTAGGGTTGGGCAATCTTCCTATCTATAACCATGAATGGCTTAATTTCTTTAATTAATTCTATTTTATGTATAATGTTGATTTAAGAACTAATTCTTGCTCAGGCAATAATCTTTGTTGGAGACATCAGGTAAGCTGATCCAATAAAGAAATTTCTTTTTTCACCATTTTAATATTGTTGAATAAACCAAGAAAATGATAAAGTCTTCAACTGAAAGCAATGCACTAAATCCTATGAAAGAATTTGTTACTGTAGAAAAAATAATCATCTCCATTCCCTCTGTGTACAATTGAGTGTGCTTTGTATAAGTGGGAGCTTTACATAGCTTCATATATTAATGAAACATCTGAAAGCAAAATGACTTTTAATTTCTGTCTTTTTATTTTATTTAAAAAGAAGAATTTCCAAGAAGAAAAAACAAACAAAAAAATGTGGTCTCTTACCATTTTACCACCTATGTATGCTCTATTTCCCTGAAAATTTTGCAAAACTTGACCTGAGTGTTTAAAAATGTTCTGGTTTTCTTCCCACTTCTTACAAACATTGGAACTTTGCTCTTTAAATGGAGAACTGCTTATCTCTGGAACAGTGATTGACAATATCTTTGGAACTTAATCTCACTTGAGAAAGTAATTGATCTTCCAAGTGTCACTAGTTTCAGTTTGAGACACTGTCCCCATTTCTTCAGCATCCAGGCTCCATATAATTAGACCCACTGGATTACATCCACATCCAGATGGGTGGTCCTTTGCTTCTGACTGCAAAAACATAGACAGCTGAATCTTTAAAAACCAGGATAGACTATTTTGCTTGGGCTCCACAGTCCAACTCTAAAGAACTCCAGCATTACCATCAAAGAGCGCCTTAACAATGTCTTTCTACTGGAGGTTGTTGCTCCGTGCAAGAAGACAGCAGCAGCAACTCCAGGAAGAAAACTGGATTGAATAATCAATCAGAAGACTGTTTGAGAGAAACCTGCCTTGCATGAAACTGAGGTTTCATTTTCTCCGCATATACAAAAAAAAAGCATTGATCACAAATTATCCATTGCAGCTGCTGACAGTGCCTGCAGCTTGCCATCCTCTCCCTTGTTCTCTTTCTGTCAACCTTATTTAAAGAGAGAAAATCAGCTCACAAAGGGGGTGTCAAGACTATATCTGCTAGAAGTTACTGAATGTAATCTCAATGACTAAAATCAATTTCTAAGTTACACATTAACATATTACAGCTGTTGCTAAGACTTGAAGGGTGATTTGCAAAGCAACCCTCCAGCTTCCAGAGACTGGTGCATTTAGCAGTGCTGAAAAGAGTTCAGGAATGTCATCAACTGTTTGAAAAGAAACACACTTGCTTCTAAAGAAGCAACCCCAAACGTGTTCACCTCTAGCTCTACATATATCAAGAAGAACAGGTCATGATCAAAGATAATTGACAGGAGAAAAAAGTGTAAAATATCTGTCCAACTCATTTGCCTGATTCCAACTGTGGCCAGTAGCGGCTGGTTAGGGAAGGCATTAAGGACAAGCCAAGCACAGAATGACACTTAAACTTTGCAAAATATGTGGATTCTTCTCTGTGTGTGTGCATGCACAGATATGACACACCTGAGGAAGAGTTAGACTGAGAGATTTGGAGCAGACCATAAACGTGGGGAGCATCCTGTACCTAAACAGAATTGCAACATAACAGCTGATCTTTTCAGCAAGCAGAGGAAATTCTCCTGCCTTTGATGTATTGCATGAACCCATTATAGACACATGCACACAAGCAGTAAAAGCAAAGTAGGATATTATTTTTCTAACACATAGTTTTATGAGGAAATATATACTATTCATTCCTTTCCAAAGTCTGTGAGAAATCAAGCCTGTCAATGAAATTAAACAGTAACAGACCTGAAATTGGTAAAAGGAAACTTATACTGTACATAGTGTATAATCAATCTCCAGAGCTCTCAATAGGTGGAGAAGTGGGATTAAAAATCTGAGATATTTATATGAATAACAATAATATTTGCAGCTATGTTCGTGCAAAATAAACCATGCAGGCACAAAGGCAGAACCCACCCTTTAATTGCCTGGGGTTAATAATGATGTATCATTTCTAGGAGCGCTAATGTATGATTTTTAATAAGTATTTGACACCTTCCTCTGGTGAATTTGATACTAGCAGCTTTCAAGAAGCAGGATAATGGATTAGAACCTTTGGTTTAATCAGCCCCAGGTTTCTTTTCCTTCCAAGTTCCCCTTCCTGATCTACAAGGGTGGTCTTCTCTACAATGGAAACAATCCTGTGCCAAGTTATTACATAGTTACTTTTTTTTTTTTCAAATGGCTTTAGAGAGCAGATGTTCCCAAGCGAGAATTAGAACTCTTCCTCTATGGATGTCTGCAGCACAAACTGAACTCTGAATCTCATCCAGGTCTCACTCAAGTCCATAGCAAAGCTCCCACTGAGCCGACCAAGATGAGGGTTTGGCCCACAAACTGTGATAGTCGGTTCAGCTCCTGTCCCATTGTGTAGCTAGCAGGGAGTAGACACAGATGTTAGCATTCATGATGCTATAATTTGGGCTGCCTGATACGCAAAATCACAGGTATTATCCTTGGGTGGATTTTTTTTCCTTTCTTTCTGGAAGAAACCATGGCAAATGTGTTTCTCTTATAATGGACAAATCCTTAAATGCTGTGAGTTCAGCTTAACTTTTCAGAATTCAATGGCTTTTGCAAAGCTTATCCAAAACCCCCATGTATTAGGAGTGGTCAAGAGGTCTCATCTGAACTTAATTTTAGGAGGGTTTCAGAATTTTCTGGTTTTTGGCTGGCCCAGAAAGAGTAAGATACATAAAACATATAACAAGTGTTTTAATGGTGAGGAAATTTATCACTGACTTTTAATAGGTGGAAGCCTGATGCCCAGGGAAGTGAAAAAAAATCTGCCTAGTACCACTCATGCATCAGTGGCAGAATTTGCATTTGCTCTATTCAGCTTCCCCTTGTGAGAAAAAAAACAGCCTCTCTGCAGGAATTTCAGACCTTCTTCTTCCATACTCATATCTCTTTGGGAACCAGAAGTGCAGACACTGCAAAATTTTAAAATATGTATTTTTCCCAGTTTATGCAAATACTCCTGAGTACCTTCAAAAGCCTTAAAAAAAGTAGTTAGAATAAAGTACATGGGACATAGGATGCCACTGCTTTAGGTGAACCTGTTCATTCACAACAAATTTGCTTTTTTTGGTCTTTCTTTCATTTTTCTGAGAGACCCTGCACTAGTACTAACGTGTTGCTATTATGTTTTCACACATTTCCAGTCATTTTATGTCCCTGTGTTTTGTTTTGTGGGGTTTGTTTGGTTTCCATGAAGACTTTTCCCTTATAACCATAAACAAGTGCTCATGCTCAAAATTCTCATGCAGATCTATTGCAGATCTATGCAGAGTTTTACAAAACTCTTGAGAAAGTGGATAACAAGTTCTTGATCACTCTATTACCTGAACCATGTGAATCATTGATGTCCTTGCAGCTCTCTACAAGACAAAACATTTGTATTGGTTTAAAGGACTAATAAAAAAATTGTATGAAGACTACATGGTTTTCTCATGTGATGTTTCAAGTACACTCACAGAAACACAGAGCCAAGGAAATCAAATAGTTGGGATATTTTTAAGGCCAAGAAAAGTTAGAACTTGTGTTCACACGTCAAAACTGGCATTTTAACATGCTGAGCATTATTACTTTTCCTAATCCAATCCTGAAAGTAGTTTATACTCATAGGAAAGACCTCTCATGCTAAGAATTTTTTCTTGTATTTGTTCTGTTTGGTTCGTGATGATTCACTGGTTCCTGAAATTCTCCAGCAGGAAGGCAATCCCCACTCACACCAACGAATCCCAATGACTCAGATGGGACTCACAGAAACAGTAGTTGCAAAATAAGATATATTTGTTCAAACACATGGGCCAAGACACAATACACAAAAGCAGGACCAAAATTTCCCAGTCACATCGCCATAAATAAAATTTGTGATAGTCTGCCAGATAAAGACATCATGGGGAATGATGTCTTGTCAGAGATACTAAGAAAGCTGCTGTTTACAACCTTAGAAGACAGTCAGTGACAGATTGCTGGTTTGCTTGAAATGAACTGGTTTACAGCAGGGCAAGAGGCTTAACTAAAGGCTTTAGGAAATGGAGTATTTTCTTTAAAGAAAAATTTTAACTATAAAAAAGGTAAAGAGATTTAGGTTTATAAAACCTTTTTACAGTTTATTTCCTATTATTAATTTCTTAAAATATATATATAAAAATGAGGATCTGACTAAATGAATCAGGACGCTAATTGATAAAGTTCCGTCCATGTAAACAAATAAATAATTATTTACAATCTTTGGCAAAACAAAATGAAATTTCAGTCTCACTCTCTCACACACACTCACAAGGAAAAAAACAAGAGAAAAAGAAATTTAAAAACCCATCATAAATAATTTACATAGAATAGGAAAATTATGATACAGTCCAAATATTAACATCTTCATCCCTAAACTGATGTCTCTCTCTGACAAAACAAAAAACCCTACACAGCTGTTATTCATTACATTTAATGAAGCCATCCTCCCTTCTCTTTGGAACTTGGGGATGCCATTTGAAACTCCAAAAGAAACAGAAATATTTTCAAACCTCATGAAGAGGATTTGTGAAAAACAAAACAAAACAAAACAAAAGAAAAACCAGCAACAAAACAAACTGAAATAAAATCAAAAAAATATTTGATACTATGAATTCTATAAAGTGTGCAATAAAGCCAGCTACTGTTGATTCCTTTCTAATGAATATAGCAACAAAATCTATTTCAAGGGAGAAAAAGTTGATTCAACATTTAGCTCACTGTGCCTTAGAAGAAGGCAGAGGTACTGTATTCTTCCGTTAGGTATCCCATCTATGAATAAAATTACACCAGCAAGTGTTCTTTTTGTGAACAAAACTCATACAATTTAAACAAACCAAAAATGTTAAACAAGTCTATACTATTGTATATCTGAGTAACTGTTGTATCTGTTTAGAATAAACACTGGTATCCCTTCAGCATTATTTAAGAAGTTCTATATACAGCAGACACAGGTAACAATACAAAAAATATTAAAATTAGGGTAACTGGATATACATTAAGGTTCCATTTGTAAATTCCTTATTATTATTCATTTAACTTTAAAGTATACATGACTATAATCCATGAAACTATACTTAAGTGTAGGCCATGCTTTGACAATATCTACATATTGTGATATGCTTTCAAAAATAACTTTAAAATATCATTATTTGTGAATGTATTACTGATGCATTATATGATATGTTTTAAAATCAATTATCAGAGAAGGTAGCTTGGTGTGATAACTACAATAAATACTAACAAAATATTTATAAATGGAACCTTAAATTCATATGTTACCAAATTAAGTAATAGCGGTGTTGCCACCTTTTCAAAAACCCACATCAGGATTCAGGATGTCAAAGTGCTTTTTGCAGCAGAGGTGGAAAAGTGGTTCAGGTTCATTTTGCTCCACATGGTTATGGTATATTCTTTATTACACGACAATGCAGAATATGATGAAAACAGGGTAACTTGAAATAATTTTTTGAAAGTCAGACCATAGTGATAGCTTCGGATGTTTAAATTAATCACTCTTCTCTTTCACATGGAAGTTTCTAGTTCAATTCTGGTTGGCCTGAATTAAGACCCTACTAGAGAATGCTTTAGGTTTAGGCAAATTTGACAATTCGGTCAATTTTAATTTTAACGAGTTTTAATAAGAGCATTCTCATCAACTAAACACCTTTATGAATCAAGAAATCTTTATAATTGACCTTAATATTCAAAGTAATTCTCACTGTTGGTGTGGCCCTCCCTTACTTTGCTAAAATTAGACACAGAGGTTTTGTGTTACTAAGGTCCAGTCTTGATCAGAGCAAGAAAGTGTCAACCATACACCCAAAATATTCAAACACATTTTTCCTCACTTAAACACAACTGATAATCATCATTCCTCCTCTTTTTCTCCATATATATAAATACATTAAGTAATTACACTTTTATATGTAAACGTCATTTTTTTTAAAAAGACAAACAAACAAACAAGTTTTGCTAAGTTTTCACTCTATAAAAGTGTTCTAATGTATCAATCTGCTTTTGCTTCAGTGGTGGGTCCGACGTTCACGTTTAGATTTCATTAGTCCTGGCTGTGAGAAGGCACTTGGGTGGAAGGGTGGCTGAAGCACTCCTGGCAGGTGGGAGGTACCTGGAGAGTGGAGCACGAGGACAGAAGGCAGGAGGTACACAAAACTAGAAACTGGGAGTACCAGGATGTACTGAGGTGTCTGGGTTGCATAGCATCTACAGTACTTTGCTGGTAATGCAGCAACCATTGCTCAAGCATCTGAAAGAATTGGTAAAAACAGGTATTAATTGTGGTTGGGTTTTTTTTGGTTAGGAAGTCAATCACACAAGACCAGAGCCCCACCATGATACACTAAAGAGATGCAGCACAATGCTTTCTGTCCTGGATATTCCTACAAATAGGATCACATTTCTATAAAAACACATATATGCTTACATATAAGAAGACACAAGCACACGAACATGCAGCTATGTGTCTAAATGTATATAAAAATACATATATAAGAAAACCTGGAAAAGCATCTTCTGTATTTCAAAACATTTCAGACAAGGCACTATAGACAGACATGCTCATTAAAGATATCTGCTCTCTCCTCCATGCCTCTTGAAAGAGGGGTGATCCAGGAGTATCTCTCTGCCTGCAGAACACACTGAAATAGCCTACAGAGGAAAAGGGATATACAGAGAGCGTCCTAAGCACTTATGTCTCTCAGAGATTTCTACCTCTTTTTTTTCCAGGTGGATAGTATTAGACATCTGGGGTTTATTATTCAAATTGAGATTACTATAGGGGCAAGGGGCATTCATGGCATTTCAACAAGTCAAGGTTTACACCATGCTATGCTATTACAGACTGCTTTCAGTAACTAGAGGATACTCTCCATTTAGACATTTTGTGCTCGCTCTCCAAGTTATCAAAGGTTTCAGCATTTTCCAGACATCTTCTGTAACTAACCTCTGCATTCATATTTGAGGTCAGAGAAATAGACCATCTCTTGAGAGAAGACAAAAAGACCTAATCTCCCACCAGCAAAGGTTGTATCATAGATTGGTCCAGAATCCACCATGACTTGTTTCCCTTCATAAACTAAAACTCTGTAAGGAAGAACACAATTTAAATTAGACAAGTAGGATAATGCAGTGTCCAGTGTAAGAGCAGGTAACTGGAACAGAATTAATTTTAACAAGGCACCAGAAAACCCAACTTCATTGTAGGGATCACTTCTCATCTCTATCTCACACCCACCTGGCTGGCAGCCATAACACATTAATCAGAAGCAGTGGGGCTGCTCCGTAAGTACTTTTATGCACACCATCTGCAAAAGATTTTCCAGTTCTTTATTTAGAACAGTCATGTCTCCTGGAATGAACTATGTCATGTACTAGTATTCACTGATAAGCCCCTGTCCCAGTGAACTCAGAGGTTAGAACATGACCTTATCACATCACTGAGGAAAGCTGTCTTTGCAGCTGTGTGATCAGCTGATTTATTTACCTTTAGGTGCAAGGGCCAACACTAGAAATTGGAAGAACCATCCCTTTAGAGTCAAACAAAGCATTAACTGGAGACATGCTGAATCTCAATTTCAGAATTTTAAGAGCTTAATGAAAGCTAGAAGGATTTGGGCACAAACAGCTAGACTAATAATAAATTGGAAAAGAAGGAGAACTTGATTTTTTTTTTTTTTTTTTAGCATTTCAGGCATCCACCCTGGAGACAAAAGACCTCAAAAGACAGCTCTTCATCTTCCTTCCTTATCAGAGACTGCATTTCCTCGAACTTGAATTCTCTACTTCTTGTGGGAGAACTTGAGATAGTCAAGGATTTTAGGCTCTCAGTCTCTTAGGCCAAATGAGAAATTACCCTATAGTTAATTAGACTAGTCTCTGGAGGCAGGGATTATGGTCCTGCTTCAATTAACAATACACAGCAAGATGGCTTCACATGGGGATGAAAACACTTGTGCAGCTTCTTATAACTCAGGGGTTAGGTAGGGACAGATTTCTGTTGGGCAGCACTTGCTCTACCTTTAAGTGTTTTACTTCCTGAAAAGTGCACCAAGACAAGTATGAAACTGCTCCCTGTAATCAGTATTTAATGGATGGTGAAAAGAACAGAAAAAAACCCCCCAGATTTTCATGTTCACGTAACCCAATTTAATAAAATTCTCAAAAGATCAAGAACCCAAAACATATGGGAAGAGTTTAATAGTTTATTCATCCCACAAAAAAATTACATAGCTCTAATCATGTTCATATGGAATTGATATTTCCATACAAATAAAATTGTTTCATGACTATATTAGTGAAGCAATTCATTTATTTTTTATAAGAACACCCTAAAGAATGAAGGAATTTAATGCCCCAAACCACAGAATTTGCCATGCTAGATTAATCTAATGCCATATCAATTGAAACATGATTTGTCTGGAGATTCTGCAGAGGAAGTTACAGGTAACAACAACACGAATAAAAGAAATCAAGTTTCCTTCTGACCTGTAACAGTCAATGCTTTCCGATGCAATACTCTGATGCATAAAGAAACAGTTAACTTAGTCTATCCAAATTTGTTTACAATTTGTCTTTCACAGACAAATGAAAAAAATCCCCTGCACATAAGCACAAACAAGACCTTTAGAGGTAAAGTCTGACTCTACCCCATGAAAAATGTCCTTCACAGTTCCAGTAGATAGTAGAAGATAAAATGGAGGTGGATAGTTAATGCTCAATCTTTGGAACATCAGTGAAACAGCTGGGCTCTACAGAAAGTTGTATGCCATAGCTTCTTGTTGTGTGCATTACAGATGTGCTCGTGGCCACTTCTGTAGTGACTTACACAAGACACTACAGGAGACAGGATGCTGAAGTAGACAGGCCCTTGGCCTACTTCCCTGAGGCAATGCTGATGTTTCTAATTAACTTCATTCACTGAAATTCCACAGGCTGGGGAGCAATCTCATGTCCTAATCTTGCTTTGAGTTTTGCTCAGGAATTTTTGGTCTCTTTACAGAAAAACTATTGAGAAAGAATTCTATTATTTTTCCTTTAAGAGTATTTAGCTGATGTAAATATTGAACTGTTCAGACTAAATTAAATACATCTGAAAAGGAAAATAACTTATTCTGAAGGTAACAAAATGTTCCCAAAATATCAGACAAACTGTCACACAAGTAACAGAATTATCGGAACCAATAATGAAGTGATAACACAGCTTTTATATAACAGAGACAAAAGTTTTGCTACTAGAAAATGTAGAGGTACAGAAATATTTCTTACTTTATTAATCCTGTTTTAGGCCTATGAATCAAATGCCACCTGTAAGCGGTATAATCCTTCCAGCCAATGTTCTTGGGATCATGCCACAAAGTGCGCACCTACAGTAGGAATACAAGTGCCTTATTAGAAACAGATTGTGCTCCAGTAACTGTATGTCCACTACTGTACATGGAGCCAAAGCTTATTTTCTGCAGAGCACAAAACTGAAAATAGTTTAACACTTGATGGTATGATCAAAAGACTTTTTATCGGGCGAGAGCAATGGAAATTTCTGTCCTAAACCGTTGATCAGTTACTCACCTGCAGTTTCAGAGCTGGAGTCACTGAAGACCATTACAGTGTCAAACCTTGACTTCCCTTATGAAGTTACAGAATCACAGAAACAGCTGAGTTGGAAGGGACCCACAAGGATCATTGAGTCCAATTCCTGGCCTTGCAAAGGACCATCCCCAAGAGTCACAGCATGTGCCTGAGAGTATTGTCCAAATGCTTCTGGAACTCTGTCCTTCGGGTCTGCACATACACACACCCACACTGACAGAGTTGACAAGTGCCTCCAATGAGGGACAGAGACTGCAGCCTGCACAGATGTTACTGCATGTGGCTGCTCCTTGAAAATTCTCACTTGGGCACAGTCCTATCAATTCCTATCCACATACGAAGCCCTCCTAATGCAATTTCCAAAATGCACAAGTTCCTTCCATGGCTGGACACTATTTGAAAGAGCAGCAGTTTTTCTCTCTTTGTTTTAATTTCTTTTCTCTTTTTCTGTCACTGGTTACTGTACTCTAAACCATGTATAATTCAAACAAGCTGGAACACCAAAGAAGCAAATACCAGTACAGAAGTAACAAAGGACTGGTGCATAACTGAGACCTCTCATTCCTTTTTCTTTCAATCACACCTCATCTTCCCTTTTATACAAGTAATTTTCTTTAAAACACAATGCAAATATTATTATTGACAATACTAATATGAGAATTGAAGAAAAACTGCTAAACATTTGCAAAAATTGAAGTGTGAAAGGGAGTTCTTTTTGAGACATCTCCCTTATTTTTAACATATTAGTCATGCACAGTTGGTCTGAAGTTTTAAAACTCTCACCTGTCCTGGGGTGTTTCCTGTGTGCCATAGAGCATTTCGTAAGTGCTCACCAGTACCAGTTGTTGAATTCACTACTTTGAGTGACACACCAGAATAGCCATAAGCCCTGGTGGGCTTGTCCTCCCAATAGGTCTGAGTGACCTGCTTCCACATCAGAACATAAAACCGACTGCTGGACTGGTAGCCAAACACAAAGCCCGCATAGTCATCGTCACGGTCTGTGTTAACATAGAACGTCCCACTGAAGTCAACAGAGCTGAACTCATCGTAGCCTGGGAGAAGACAAAAGAGACAAACCACTGAGTTACAATGCTGGATCCAGTCGCCCACAGCCAGGAGTCCCAACTGCATCCTGAATTTTGGCAGGAGTCATAAGCAGTCTTTCTCAGTTTCCTTGCCTGGAGGAGAGGACGTAATTACACTTGCCTATATGGAGACTTCTTGAGAGAAATAAGTTTCTTACAAGGGGCATTGAAGACAGCAGGCACCATACTTATATAATTTTTTTCAACTCTGTATTTTCTGTATGTTACAGTCAGTGATGAGATGAATGGACAACAAGCACAGGCAGCATTAAGCTGTTTTAACTTTATGCATATACACTGTCTCCAGGGTTAGTCCAAAGTTTGCAGCACCAAAAAGGTACATTAATCTACCTTTTTTACCCTTTATCATAAGATCACTCGTTACTTTTCCAAAGATGATGACTGACATACTCACCTACAGCTATTCCAGGATCAGAGTTGGCAGTCTGCACCAGTTCCTTGCCTTGGTGGCGAATAACCCAGTTGGGATCAATCTGAGCTGTTCCCTTGGGGTCCAGAGGGACCATCTGGAACTTTCTGAAATCAGTTTCACTGATGGCATTGTTTTCAGGGCACACATCATAAATATCTGGAACATTGTCATTGTCAAAGTCATCTTTGCAAATATCACCTCTGCCATCACCTGTAAGCAACGTGAATAAGCAAAGGCAATTGTTAGCAATTTACCCAGCCCCAGTCCATACACCACCTTGGAATCGGGGCAGGAAAAGTTGGAAGTTTGCTATGTCAATGTCATTCACCAATGTTTGTGTTACATTTTTAGTTTGATTTGTTCCAGATGTGGATACAACACCATATTTTAATATGTGCTGTGCAAATCAATTCAAACAATAGCATTAAAATCAATTTTCCCACACATTACTAAATCTTTATATATTGTTGATCATGTTAAACTTTTTTTCAGACTCTTTTATCACTGTCTCAAGATTCTTTCTGCAACAATCCACCTAGGATGCTTCAGATTGCAGAAGTGTCACCTCTATGTCAAAAGAAAGTGGGGAAAGTGTTGCAGTAAAATATGCATACATGCTTAGCCAGTCTTTCACTTGTAGGTAGAAAAATTTGACTTATAAAAAAATGCAGCACTTCAGAAAAATGTATGAAAAAAGAAGGCAGCACTGTATTCAACAGGACTAGCCTCAGAGGACTGAAAGAATTTTGTTTTATGAATTACAAGAAGTTTTTTAGAGAACCAAAAAATACATCCACACAGCTCGTTTACAGTTGTGCTCCTGCTCAACACTTTTACTACACTCAATATTTTTAAAAACCCTAAAAATTATTTATTTTCTTAGTTAACTCATAATATTAATGGAAACCAGGAGATGTGACTGGACTCAAACAGCAGACAGTGAAAGGAGATATCTCTAAAAATCTCGTTGCCAATGCCTCTATTATTCTATGGCATACAATAGCACAAAGACTTGAAAATAAGGTAGAAAAGCTTGGCTAGACAAGTGTAGAAATAAATTCCCAAATGGCTCCAACTTTTACAACAGGTAGCACTGGATATTACACTGGGTATTAATGCAAAACCAGTACTGCCAGCTAATTTGTTTCTTTCCTCATGTAGCAGAGTATCTGCTTCTTTCTTTTTCTTCAGTGTTTATGACTGCCCTAAAAGCATGGGAATGAACACAATGGGAAACAGCACTGACCCAGCTCATTCCATATTGACCTACTACAAGATGTTTCACAGAAAAATGCAAAGCGACTTTACAATGATTAACCAACACAGCATTACCCAAGTATGGAGCTTTCAGAGAGAAAGCAGAATGAGCTTTAGGCAACAGACAAAAAGAAAAGCGTAATTAGAGAAAGATGAAGCATCTAGGATCTCAAGGCTCTCTGCAGCTCAGATACGTGGTAAAATTGTCCTATTTTGCAACCTGGATATCTGCCATATAGAACTCCAAATCCTAACCAGCTGTGTGCTCCTCCACCTGTTTGTCTTAGCACTTCTTGGAGAAAGGGGAATGAATTTCCTATTCTGTTTCCTTTGCCAAATCAAAGAGATAATTCACAGAAGAATCTAATTATTCACTAAAAGCCCAGCTGATGTTCATTTGGTAGTGAGTTGCTGCTGACAACATTGAATCCCTGTCAAGGAAAGTTAGAAAGTGTTTGTTTATCCAGTCACATCCAACAGCTCTCTCCAGGGCCTCATCTTTATATGCTACAGCTCACATCTTCAAGAGCATAGGAGCAATTTTTGGCTTTATTTATCCCTTTTCCAAGATTTCTGTTGGACCTGCTGCTAATGACAGTGATGAGCTGGCTAAACTGATTAAATATATGCTTTCTGTGAATCGATAATCCATACATAAATGTAGTTTTCCTTACAAGATCCAGATGACAGATGACTTAAACTATCTCAATTTGAGGCCACACTTATTCAAGATTTATGAAATTAAGGAGCTATTCCAGGGACTGGCAAGTACAGAGATATTCCAGACATATATTATATGACTGAAAGGTTAAATAAATTAAGAGCTACTACTGACTACCACCCAGAAACTTCCTACTGGCAGCAGTTGCCTTACCAGGACATCAGACAGGGCTCAGCATTTTATCTTTCTAAATGTACATACAAATGTATTGTGTAGGTACAAAATTCTGCTTTCAATTTCAGCAGAGTAACCGTGGAATGACTCCAGCAAGTTGTATAACTTGGAACAGAAGTTGTTTACCTGTATTTATTGCCAGGGCAATTACTTGTAAACATATGTGGTGCTTTTCAAAGGATCATAAATGTTTTCAAAATTAAAATCGTGATTTTGAAATGATCACTATTTCATTATTTAAATAAGGCCAAGCATAGAGAAGGACTGTTTGAGGTGCCCAGCAACATTTCACCACACAAATGGAAAAAAGATCAATTATGTATCCATTTTTTAAACTGTGACATGTACATAATCGAGACATATTTAAAGAGGCCTATGAAGAAAGTTTGAGAAAAGCTGGTCAGGAGCCTTTTTTACAAAAATAGTTAATAATACTCTGGGACTTAAAAAATTCTGGAGAAATAGTCCGTTTTTCAAAATAAAACAGACTAGTATAAACTGTATTTTGTTTCCATTTGAATTTTCAGAAGATAACTTGTTTTGAAAGTGAAGCAGTTTGCTTTTCATTTTTACGACATTGGAAATTCAAGCTATTTGAAATATTTTTGAGACTTTTAATATTTCAATTAAATGTGAAAATATTTTAGAAAATTGATTTTTTCTTTTTAAATTTGTTAAAGGTTTTATTCTATAAAATTCATGCTTGAGCTCCTGTCAAAGATATTTTCTAATGCTCTAACCCTGGACCAAACTGACGGGTTCAGTTCCATTGAAGTCCACAGTGTCTCAAATGCCAAAAGCAGCTCGGTTTGATCTGAAGCCTCTCTTTACCACATATAAATACTCCAAAATCACAATTGGATACTAAGAACTAAATCAAATTCACATGACCTTGTTCTTACCATCTGAGTCCTCCTGCTCAGGGTTGTATCTGAGGCGACAGTTGTCCCTGTCATCCGGGACACCATCATTGTCATCATCAGGATCACAGGCATCTCCTTTACCATCTTGATCATGGTCAGCCTGGTTAGCATTGGGGATGTAAGGGCAGTTATCCTGGTTGTTCTGGTGGCCATCTTCATCTATGTCCTCATTATTGTCACACTGGTCACCAACAAGGTCATTATCTGCATCAGTCTACCCAAAAAAAAATTGTAAAGAGTAATTCTATTATTTTTACTTAATAAAAAAGTACAGCCTGCTACTTAACTGCTCAACACTTTTCTTCAAGGGCTTCTTTAGGGACAAGTGATACCGTGATGACAACCGTGCTTAGAGCACAAACATAACTTCATACTAGTATGGCTATTTAATCTTCTCTCAGTAGGTAAGATCTGGTCCCCCAGATACTTCCAGGGCAAGGCTTTGTTTGCAGATGCATTAAAAGAATCATCACTGCACTTCCCTTTCATCTGATACAAACAGATCTCACAACCTGAGATGTGAAAGTGAGCAGTATAGATCCAGCTCTTCAGCTGTCCAGTAAACAGGGACTGACAGCAACTCCTGTGCTCTTTTCTCTGCCCTGGTTCTGACATTACCATTAAGGAAACTGTTTTCATCCTTTACCTGGTCTGGATTATGCATCAATGGACAATTATCACACTGATCACCAACTCCATCACCATCTGTATCACTCTGGTCTGTGTTATAGACGTAAGGACAATTATCTCGTTCATTAAAAATGTCTATGAGGAAAAAAACAACAAAATATTGAGGAAATCAGAATGATATAGCATCCAACACAGGCAGCCACAGATTGTAGGATTCACCAGTAAAGAAGGAAGGCTCTTAAGGGGTTCCTAAGCTTTCTGATTCCTACAGCATAATTGCTACAAAATGAAATAGTTAAGACTAATACTGGAAAGAAAAATTATGGTATCAACGTAATTTTTCCTGCTATGATAAAGTCTTCTTTATATATTTTTCTAAGGAATTTTGCTAGAGTAAGGGCTAATTACGTCTTAAGAATTTAGTCTTTTGACGTAGGATAATAGATAAAGGGGTGGGATATTTTTCTTTTAAAATAATTCATTTTGGATTTTCTTCCCCCACTCTAAGAAATGGCATAGAATGACACAGCTATATCAGCTTCAAATTTCTGAAGTTTTGTATAGAAACAACTAATACTCAGCTGCCTCAGCATTAAAAAAATTAATTTTACCAGAACATGTGCATCATTAATCATATAGCACACCCAGTTTTCAAAAGAAACTGTTTCTCCTCAGGAAACTTTATCATAAAACCAACAATCTCCTTCAAAATTATAATAAGATGAAAAGAAACAAACACATGTTGACATATCTGTCTGGAAAAGAAACAAGGACCCTTTCCTATATTACATGGTCCCTGGATATTTGCATAATCTTTCAGCCAATAATATATGATTACATTTTCCTTCAAATGCAGAACTACCATAAGTACTAGTATGAACCTGATGATCAGAAGAAGGATGAGAGGGCTTCAAAATGTTCAGAAGCTAAAGTCTAAAAGTTAAAAAAAGTTACTGAAGGAAACCCAAAACTAGATTTCTTCAACTTTTAATACTTCTGGATTGTCACACATTTGAAGTGCTGCAGGGATATGATTTTTGAAAGATATTTAAGTGGTTTTCCCCCTTCTTAATTCTGACCAAATTGGGGTCATACAGGCATGTACCAGTAGATGAAATAACACCTTTAACAATATTTTGACACACAAAAAAAATGTGTATTTGGATTACTGTGATATTTGCATACATTCATAGAAAAGCAGATTATTTTCCTACAGATATTGTCTTAACTGCGTGAATGTTCTGGTGTTCTTCACCCTCCCTAAAAGGAAAAGGAAAAGTCAACACAAGTGTTATATTAGATCCTGATTACTTTGGAACATGGATGAAGGAAAGATTTTCTTTAAGATTACACTGATAAAAGACTTGCTGTGACTTATTCTTCAATAATATTAATTGTAGCCATTTAGGGACTATATGGGCAACTACACTGCACAGGAGTGATGAATCTCAGCCTTCTCTTTCTTCTCCTGCATTTTTGAGCTGCTACACCCAATTTCACTCCATGTATGAAACCAGGGAGCCCATCTTACTGGACATAAAGCAAAGAGTACTTGCAGAACAGCACCTAATTCTCAAAACTGAAATCATACCATCTCCATCAATATCCACAGCACATGAGTCACCCTCCCCATTGTTGTCTGTGTCAATCTGAGCAGGGTTGTGCACATAGGGGCAATTATCACAGCGGTCACCAACTTCATCCTTGTCATAATCAAATTGACGAGGGTTGAACAGGAGAGGGCAATTGTCCTAGGAAGAAAAAACAGAAGATTTCACAACATAAATCAAAACTCATGAGAGCATACTAGAAAGTGGTAAGTCCTCCTGTGCATCTTGGACAGAGGTCAAAAACCAAAATATTAATCCATTACTTTTTGGACACGCTGTACCTATACTGAAAATCTTGGTGGTAACAGGATGGCATCTGGACAGCCTGGCTAACTATGTGTTTTTGTACAAAGCATGTGAATTATATATCTCACGGGGGGAGCAACAGCCATTTCTAACTGGATCTGTACTCAGATATTTAAATAAAGGTGTATCACTGGTATATGTACTTTTAAAAAAAAAATCAGAGCGTTGCAAAATCTGGTCAACTTCAGCAATGTTTTATAATTTTTGAAAAACAAAAACAACTAGAATTGTTACTCTGGCTTTTTGGAACAAACTAGTGTCAATATTTCAATTTTATATCACCTGTTTTGATTTTTCAATTTAAACAAGTATTGACTTTTTTGTTGGTTGTGTTCTACTGCATGACAATGATAAAACATAAGGAGTTCAAATAAAAGTTAAAACTAAATGCTCTCAATTACCAAAAATACTTTTCTCTGAGACCACTCCTTTCAATGGATTTTTGAAAATTTCCTATCACTTTAGTCTCTAATTTCAAAGTCAGCCAGAAGAAGAATTCTTATGTCTCACACACCCCCAAATTACACATGGACTTTTGCACAGTCACGAGAAGGTACTCAGTGTACTGAGTACATGCAAAGAAGAAATAAAACCAAAGCAGTCGGAGTGAGGGCTATATCAGCATCATGGAATCTGAAGGGAGGCCATAAGGAAAAAAATCTGTAACTACTTTTTCTCGGCTAAAGCAAAAAAAGAAAAAAATCTATTTACTAGGAAATAATTTTTTAGCACAATATTTTAAATTCTCCAGAAATACTTTTTATATAATTAAGGACAAGATATAGAGGCAAGTCAAAATCTTATACAGTTCATAAAACAACTTCTGGCTACAATTTTAAAAATATACGTACTAAATCATACTACTTTATCAAATGATTCTTTGGGGGGGGTGGTTTAAGTATTCTAAATAGAGACTCCATGAACATGACTCTAACCCAGCTTTAACCATCCGAAGCTCCAGAGCATCTAGGCTCACTCTGAAGCAAACAAAGAGGAACAGTAACATTCTAAAACCAATTCACTCATCCTATAAAATGTTCAGAAAACTCAGGGTGGAGCCCACTCTGAAAGTGCCTCTGTCTTTTTGCTGAATGTACAAGGGCAACAGTTTTAGACTAAGTGTCTGTCTTTTAGGCTCTGCAGGTAAATGAATTTTCTTCTGGGCAGGTCTGAAGGAAAGTATGAACCAGACTAGGTATTTTCCTCCTGTCATTTCACCTTGATGCTGGATGTGTTTATAGTTGTGTTAGAAACAAGTTACGATGAATAAAAATAACATATATAATATTTACCAATTTTTCATATACAATAGACCTGTCATTCTCCCATTACAATATAAGAAAATCCAATAGCACTTTTCATTAAACTGTTTTCATGTACATATCTGAACTCAAAACTGATACAGAGAACCTGATCCAGTCCCAGGTCCCCCAGGCTGCTTTGCTCTGCACAGTACTACTCTCCTTTGACTGAACACAGCTTTACTCTGCTACATATAATTCAGGGAAGGAAGTGCAAAATAACTCAGCTGAAGCTCTGAACAATGAAGTTCCCACCTATTGTAAAGATTTTCCTTAAAACCAGATGTTTAAGTCAAATGTGCTGCAGACAGACACACATCTTACTTTGTCATCTTCAACACCATCATTGTCATCGTCCTCGTCACAGGCATCTCCTTTGCCATCCTTATCAAAGTCTTCTTGGCCAGAGTTAGGCAGAAGGGGGCAGTTATCCTGGCCAAAAGAAATAAACAATACATTCTGTTTACATTATGTCAGAATAACTAGGCTGGGCAGAAGAGTAAATATGATACACTAGAGACTATAAAATAAGAGCAATCAGCAAAATACTTTTTAAAGTGCCTGTTTGTTTGCTGCCAAAGATAGTAGTTCATTTGCTGCTTTCATATTGTAAAGTATGTGAAGTGCATCTGCAAATCATTCTATTTCCCAGTTCCTATTAAAGTGATGTTTCTAGTAAGTTTCAGGCGAAACCAGCAGAGAACACACCACACACACAGACATGCACTCTTACGTCAACTGTTTATAGACAATTCATGAAATATGTTTGAAGATTATATAAAAAAAATGGCCGGATTTGTTTCCCAGAAAAATAGAGATACAAGCCAAGAGGTCTTCAGAAACAGTTGCTCATATGGAACCTTACTGGAATGAAGTACTACACAGCAATGAAGGGGAACACTGTGAGAAAGGGTTTTGAAAAAAGTGTCTTTATATCATTCGGTGAAACAGTAACTTTGCACTCCCATGGCTTTAAAAATAAAAGACAAATGTAACTCTTTAGTTTATATCACATCTTTGTAAAGAATGATTATTTAAATAAGCAAGTCTTAAGTTACACTGAAAAATAAGAAGCAAAATAGCTTGCCAAAGTTTTAACTTTTTTTTAAATACTAAAATCAGCTAAAATGGATTGCAATTCTACCACTTGCTATGAATAAATACATCTAAGAAAACACACTGTTATTCTCATTTTTACTCACATTCCAGATCTACCTCACCCAAAACTGAATCCGTCAATAGAGTGCAGAAATATCTTTTTTGTAACTCATATTCTTAAAAATGAATATTATACTAAGATTCTTAGTACTGTTTTCAATCTCAGTGGTTCTAATAGTACATATAATTAAAGAAAAAGAGAACTGGAAATTTTGTGATAAGTGTCAAACCCCCAAAATTTTTACCAAATACCTGTGAGGAAACTTGACTGTCCAGCTCAATACTAGTTACCAGTGATATAAAAAACATTTTGAAACAATGAACAAAATTAGTTAAGACAGTAAATTAATTTTAAAACATTATCAGCTCAAGGAAAGAAGTTTTTTAAAAAATCAAATTAGTCACCTAGGATATATTGTAAAGAATATAAGGACCTGAAAATTTGTGATATTTTTAAGGGGGTTTATTTTGGTGGGTGGAGGTGTCCCTTTAAATGAAGTACTTGTCTCTATTAGATTGACACATATATTATAGAAAGCACAAATCAACCTTTTGGAAACAGGTTTTTTTCTGAATGGGTTCTGCATGTTGGGTTTAATCAAAACTAATCCTTTGTGTTACATCATGAGTGAACACGTTGCAGATTCTGATGACAGGAACTGAAAGAAAGACATGAACTGCAACAGCTGAATTGGCTGAATCCACAATGAACACACATCAGTTACAGTTAGGAAGACCAACATTTGGGGCTCAAAATTTCCATCTGTATCTGAAACTCTTCAGCTGATAGAGCCCAGATTCACAGCTTCAAGCGGATTACATGAGTGACTTATTCTCTCAAACACCCTGATTTCATACTTTCCTAAGTCTCTTGCTCTGTATTTAACCACTGTAGTGGTCTAGAACTCAGCCATTTTTGCATTCCTTTCCTCATTTTTTAAGCAGAAGTTTTTGTGCTAGAACTTCATGAAGCTTTAGAAGTAGATCACTAACATGGAGAAGGAGAAAACAAAATGTTTCAAGTCTGGGAAAAAAAACCCTCAAAACCTCAGAAAAGAAAGCTAGCCCTTATAGCCATGACTGATTCAGTAAAACACTTGAGCATCTGCCCTATTGAACATATACAGGTAACCAGTGTTGTCAGTGGTCCCACAGGTAGGTGTTTAAAACTGAACGCTTGCATATGCCTTCTACTTAGACAAAGTTCCTCCATCCCACTGGTTAATTTGCTGCTGCAGTGTACACCCCTCTGTATCATGCCTACCATTCAGCCATCAGCAAGGCCACCACCAGAACCAGGATCCAGGGAATTGCCTGTCAGGGGGTGCCTTCACTCCTCAGCTGTTTGGGCCATTGTTAAACTGGTGGACCTGGAACAACTTTCAGCCTGGTTTTGCACAGCAGTATAACTGCATCAGGACGAGACATCCAAGGAGGCTCGCCATTTTTGAGCAATTCCCACTGGAAGGAACCTCAGGCCATGAAGCCAAGAGGACTTACTGTGTGCTTCAGGTAAGCACAGAGCCAATTCCCAGGAAACATACCATGGTGGACACACCCTACTAAATCCACACGCCACTCTTTTTAGGCTCCCTGATGCTGATTTTCTCTTGGTTGTAGTAACGTTTCACTGTTCAGTACAGCAGCACAGCTAGATTGAACAAGTTCCCTGCCAGGTCCAGAGCCAATGGCAGCAGGCAAGTCATTCCCCTTGGGAGGGTGACAGCTGGGATTTTACATGTCCGAAGGGTGAGAGAGGCTGAATCTCTCATCCTCTCCCACTGAGCTTTTTAAAATAAGGAGAACGCCTCTAATTATCGACATCAATTCCTCTCTTAGGCTCCTATTGTCAAAAATTATCTCAGGCTCTGAATCCAGTTTTCACAGAGAGTGGTCTGCTTAACTCTGGAAAAGGAAGGGCTACTTCAAGAAAGCCATGTAAGGGCTACACTTCTATCAGCGTCTTTTTACAAGCCCTGCAGGTAGGATTTCATACCTGTCTGGGCCCCAGGATTCCTGTTTGGTTCTCACCAGCTGTGTGCTTCACATCCATACTTTAGGCAACTCCTGCTCAGTGTGTTAATTCTATTCACAAGCATCCCAATCTTCCATGTATTCGGAGTAGGAAGAAATCCAAAGCAGAGGACTCTGCATTTAATTTTGAGAATCCCTTACTGTATTTTACCAGATTAAGTGATTTCACAGCATTTCCAAGAAAATGAGCATGCTGCAACAGTCAAAGCTTAATGAAAGCCACTACCAGCTTCATGAACTGAAACCATTAGTCACAACTATTTAGGAACAAGAAAATTTTGTTAACGCATGGCATTTTTATCAACCTTTTTCACCTACCTTCACACAATGGTATGTTGCATTAGCAGCACAGACCAAGTTATTGTTAGGCCAGCCATCCAAATCAGAATCCTCACCGCAGATGCGTCCGTCACCAGCATAACCTGTCCTACATTCACATTTGTACATTGGATCACTGAAATGGCCCAGATAGATGCACTCTGCAGACTTATGGCAGCTGTGTGTCTTGTCTTTGCATGGATTCTCAGGTTCACAGACCTACAAAAAATAAGAGTATATTCACTGAAACCTGATGTTCTCGGCCAGCTGTGTGTGCCTCAAATTTGTCAAAATCAGACCAGTTATTTAGAGGCCTGAACACAGGAACTTTGTTTTAATTGTGGTTAGTAAATCATGCTGCTCTGTCAGCTCACAACTCCAGCAAATGTGTACAAAGAAAATAATTAAAAGAAACCACAGGAAAAAATTGGACATTATTTAAAAAGCAATTAAAGTGATTAACGATTCCAAAACTGTATCCGCCTTCTTCCAGACGGCATTAACCCCCAGAAATTAACTGCAGCAGAAAGTAGACTGTACTCACCTCTTTCCTTTAGTGTTCTGCCTGACTGTATGAAAGGATTATCTTATTTTCTTAAATCAAAGAGACTCCAAGGAATTCCTGTGTTCATCTCAAGTGAGTTTTTGTTACCTCTTTCTTAGCACTTTGTTTATTTTCATTGACAGTATCTGAGAATCTTACACAGATGTTTCACATGTAGACTTCACACATTGAGCTAACCACAGATTGATTCAACAGCAAGAGAGAAGGCATTCCATGACATTCCACTCCATCACATTTTTGTCTTGTCTATCAAACTGTAGTCTTCAGTGTCACTTCTACTTCCTGCTGTGCTTCACCACTGATAGGTTTTGGTCCAATGGAATTTAGGGAATGAGAACTTCAGACATGTGCGTGCTAACACCAACATCAACAGTGTTGTATTTATGAAGAAAACAATCCTAATTCTTTAGTTTCCAATCTCCAGAACAGGCATGTACACCTCAGAGAAAGGAGTGCAAAGCAGGGAAATGTGTGCTCCTGGAATTTTAGACTCATGGTAAAACTGTGCAGATATCTAGAGAAAATCAAACCCTTAAAAAAGCCAATCCCAAATTCAGTGTTCTGTTACTCAAAATAAAAATACTCTGGAACAGCAGTTATCTATTTCAGGCTATTTTTTTTGGTGCCCAAGTTTTATCATATGCCATCATTCATAGGTATTTTCAGATGAGAATTACTCAGTTTCAAAATCAAATTCCCTTCAACATCACTTACCTGTTTCTCTGTCTTGGCAACTTCCAGCCCTACTCCATAGGGCTGACTTCCTTTATAGCGTGGAGGACACGGCAAGCAGTGGAAACCTGGATTTGTGTTCACACAGCGATGGACCTGATTCACTTTAAAGCAAACATCTGACACTGCTATACACTGCAGATAAAGAAAGAAAGAAAGAAGAAACCAATTAGATGGCTGTGTAATTCCCAAACAATGAAACTTTCATGGTGATTTCCAGATGTTAATGGAAACAAAGTCAATACCTCATCAAGGTCCTCACAGAGGGTACCATTGCCAAGGTATCCTGCTGGGCATGCCCCACATGACCAAGACCCATCTGGGTAACTGTTGCATTCTGCTCCAGGAAAGCAAGGATTTGACAAACACCCATCTGGCAAAGGCACACAAAAGTGTAAACTAAGTAAGGAGCATAGAAGGCATGTAAAACTGCATTTAAGAAAGAGGTATGTATTCTCTGATCATTAGCTTAAATCACACTTGATGAAACAGATGCTTATAAAACCCCTTAGAGTTAGGATTATTAAGTGCATTTAAGACTAATTACTATTGATTTAATATGAAAACACTACAGGTTGCTACATCCAGTTGAATACATTACAGCATACTGAATTTCTATTTAAGAAAGGCATACTTGTTCAAGGAAAGTCAGTATCAAGAATATATATATGTAAAATCCCACTAAACAGCACTCAAAATAGTTAAATTTCCTTTACAGAAACAAAGGTATAATTAGCAGATTTCTGTAGCATCAATTCATAACTACCCATTAAAGAAACAATAATAAAAAAATAGCCATAATAATTACACAGACTGAACAAAGGATGACTAAATACCAACCAATTGGGCAATCCTTCTTATTGCACATATCATGTTGCTTGGTATCTCCCACACATGGCTTTCCTCCGTACTGTGGCTCTGGACTGTTACAGAGGCGAGACCTCTCACGAATTCCTCCTCCACAGGTAACAGTGCAGGCAGACCACGGAGACCAAGGACCCCACTGGCCATTCACTAGGATATGCAGAAGAGAAGAGCATCACAGGCAATATACTGGGGAGGCTTGGTGCCAGTGACAACCCTTTCTCCAGATCCCTGACTGGAGACAGTTTCTCACTATGTACATAGAAAGATGCTGACAGAGCTCTGCACTGAGACAGCAGTATTTCAGGAACAAATGAAAGAAAAATGCCCAACTGCTTTCTAGGCATTTTTTGAACAATAGGTCAAAACAGCATGCCATGCTAACCAGATATACAATGAGAAAAAAGTGAGGAAAAATTATATGAAAGGAAAGTGAAAGTGAGAGGAATGAATGGTCTCTAAAAGGTTTAAAAGTGTAGATGAGTAAGAAATAATTAACAGCAATTAATTGTGTTGAGGATGTGTAAAATATACATGCATAATTTCAAAGAAACCTGACTATTGGGGGACTGTATGTCTATTCCTAACAAGTACAGTGACAGCTTCATTTTAGATAAAGTGTTTATTTTTTATAAGAAGAGATACATTGCTAAAATGAAAATTTCTCAAACTCTTAATATTTAAAGCCAAATAGTAACCTGGAAGGCTTACTAAACCTCTGACTGCAATGTTGTCTTAATTTTCACTGCACCGTTGTGTGTTAATTCACTCATAAACCAGACTTCTATTTTCCATCATAGAAATTCACTGTCATTTAGATGCAAATAAAGAAAAGAAATTCAGCTGGAATATTATTGTGTCACTTTTGATTCAAGACCACAGACATACCTGGACATGGAACCTTCTCACACTTCTCTGTTTCACGCCCATTTCCCACACAGTTTTTCCCACCCATCTGGGGAATAGGAGAATTGCAGAGGCGGATGCGGGTGATATTTCCTACTCCACAGGTTACTGAACAGGAAGACCAGGGAGACCAGTGACTCCAGCCACCATCCTGTCGTACTGTCAGAGAAAAGAGCAAAACTCCAGGAAACAGCCCACTTGCAGCAGTAATACAAACTCACTTGTGAAGTTAGCCTTCGAATAAGCCTCTCACCACACCTGATTAATGCCCCATCTCTTTTCCACCACTGTCATTTACAAAGCCCAGCATGCCAGCTCAGGCATTCAAGTACAGCTCTCTTAGAAATTTCAGTGACCAATGTATGACTAGCAATGCTGTTAGATATTTTACTTAAAAATAGACTTTTCCAATGAAACAAACACTTGTTTAAAATGCATATTTGGACATCTAGCAGCTTCAGCTGCTGGATATTGCCTTGGATACTATATTAGCCTGGATATCACAGGTACCTGCAATAGTATTAACTACACTTCTGGAATATGATCCTTGTAAGTGCATTAAATATAAAAGCAGTTTGATACTTTGCAAAAGTCTTCCATGATTACTGTATTCCTAAACACAAGTTAATGGGGTGGGCAAACAATCTTCAATGAATGGCAGATGTAAACACAGCCCCGTATATTGTAATTATGAAGTAAGTGTTGTCTCCAAACTGAATTCAAACAAAAGACTCCACAATGTTTAAGAAAGGATCACTCACTATTTTTTTAACACAGCTGAGCCCAGAATGCACATATGTATTAAATTTTCAGGAAAAGGAGGAGTATTTGAAAGGGAAAAGATGACAAAATCTAACGATAGCTACTTTAATTATGCATATATGATTGCTCAAGTACACACCGTCCTGACCAAGCTTGGCTTTGCTTTGAGATGTCCAAAGAAACATTTTAAAAGGGAGAAATTTTATTACTTACTGCGATGATCACATTTCTTAAAGCTGCACATCCTTGTCTGGATGTGTGGGCCTGTACAAGCACTCCTGGTGACATCACATGACCTTCCTCGCATCTGAGTCCCAGAGCCACAGGTAACCGAGCACTTTGTCCAGTCTGACCACGGTGACCAGCCTTCCTCACTGTCATCAGCTGCAGAGCATAAGGTAAGAAAAAGTTCTTAGTTCTGAAAGTTACTCTATTATTCTATTATGAAGATTTTCCCTTCTCTTTTCCTGAAAAATATCTACTTTATCATTTATATCTCACCTTTTCTAATTTTGCTTTCCCAAGTTGCCACTGAAGTTAGAGGGTTATGGTGTAATATAATGAGAGTTTAGTTCAGATAAGAATCCTGGATCTTCATGAACTTGTGAGCAGTGTGTTTGCATGAGGCACTGATCTTTCAAGAAAGAATATCTTATCTCTAGAATGGACTGAGCCAAAAACTCAAGTCCCAAATGCCTTTGGCTTCAGAGTACAGGTCGGTATGATGAGATGTGGCCCCACCTTTGAAAGCTACATGATGGTGAATATGATCAAGAGTACATGGTAGGAATATGCCCTATACTCTGAAAGGGCAAAAAACCACGCAAACATGACTGGGCAGAAGCATGCTGTTAACGTTTTGTGCCCAAGGTAGCTAGGCAAGTTATCATCCTAATTCTAAGCAACCAATATAATCACTGAAGACAGACCAGCTCCTCCAGAAGGTAACTTCAAGCTGCCCAGTTATTTCTTATGATCTTTGTATACATAAAAGTTTTACATTTTATCTCACCTGCCTTGACATCTTACTTGTTTTGATGTTTTCAAAACACTAGTAGTGATTTTAAATAATGCCAAGGACTATCCTTCTCCTTGGCTAAATACTCACAGTGAGAGCAGACTGGACAGCATTCACCTTCAACAAAAGATGGATCGGCACAGGAGACTGCTGGGCAGGTGATTTGATTGCACACAATTTTGGAATCCTATAGGCAAAGAAATCAACTTACTGACTTATGCTCACATACAGAGGCAAATGAAGGTGGGCATCTGGGGAAGTTTCATGTGTGAAAATTCTTTGATTTGTTCTAACTGTCATGAACATGGGGACCACCTTTTATAAATATCAGTAAGACCAGGCCAAGCACTAAGTAAATATGACCTGACCTGGACTGTTGAGCTAGATTAAACCCAATATCCATTTCTGCAAGGAAGAAGAATGTCTCCAAAACCTTACCTGGCAGATGCACTTGGTGCAGCTATCTACAATCCAGCTTTCATTATCTGCAAAGACACGGCCATCCTGCCAGCAAACTGACTGGTTCTTCAGCGTTTTGTTAGGCCCAATCAATTCCCACATAATCTGGTTCTCTTCAGACTAGAAGATGAATTAAATGAAAACAAATTGTGTGTTTCATAATCAAACTGTTTTAAATAGATAAAACTGAGACACTACTGGATTTAATTCTCTCATTAAAAATGTATTTTTATATATTTATGTACATAAAAAAGATGTTCTCAAGTATTGCAGTAGTGCGTAGGAGTTCTTCTAGTAATGGCACAAACACAGTCACACAATACTGAGGGAAATCTGTTCTTAGCTATTTTGCTTCCCTCTAGTACAGGCCATCTTTAGGTGAGAAGATTTTAGTCCAGAGACATCTGGCTTAGTAAGAGAATTCCTTCAGAAATAATTAGCTGGTTTAGAATAAGAAGAGGGGCAGACTTCAGCAAAACATCACCGTAATACTTCAATTATGAAAATCCCATATATTTACGTACAGTTTAAGTACCCCATGTAGCCACTTACTGATGTATTCATAAACAGTATAAGAATAGTAACAATGCTTTAACAGTACACAGGCAAGGTTGGGACTGTTAGCTTTCAATTTCCAAAACTTTAAGAGGTCTGATTGCCCCTGTGTATGAGTACATGCTCTCTTTTAAACCCAGTCAGTGAAAACCAAGCCTTCATTAAAGTGTTATACTCAGAACTACCTAACCAGTCACAGTGAAAGGAGGAAAGCTCTACATTACATAGATATACCAACAGGTATACCTATGTAATACAGACATCACCATTAACTGCCCCTGGCGTAACACAAAGCAGGAAAGAGCACTGCCCAGCAGACCTCTTTCAGCCCTTCAGACGTAGGGGTACCTACCACTTTTTGGAGGTTGTCGGCCAGGTTGTTCACCACAATGCGCAGGCCAGTGAGCTCTGTGAACATCGACCCCAGCTCTTCACAGGAGCGGTCACAGAACTCGGCCTTCTCTGGTTTCTCACCCACATACTCCGTTGTGACAGCAGGGCTCAAGTGAAGGATTTCAGTGCTCTCGTTGATGGTGTTCACTTCAGCTGGTAGCAAAAGAGGGAAAGAGAAGAGCAGCATATACAAAGTTCTTTCACTGATTACGGATTCCTGCGGAAATCACAGATTGGTACCCATGGGTAGGGTTTAAACACATCTATTTTGGCACAGCTTCATGCTTATTATACCCATGAATAAAAGAGAGGGGTCAGATGTCAGCTGGTTCCAATTATAGGCTTTCCTTTTTCAAAATTAAGAGCCAAGCTGTGTCTCACATGGCACTGACTTTAAAACTGCTGGCACTGCAACACATTCATTTATGAAGGCTAACAAAAGGACACAATATCAAAAAAGCAAACCCATTTTATCCACCCAGAGACAGGAAAGGTTTCAGATATTTTCATGACCTATCACATTTTCTCAATGCAGCAAAAAATGCAGGAGAAAGAAAGTCATTGTCCTTGTTCTGCCCATAAATTCCATGGTTACTTGGATCAAATTTGGACCATTATGCAATTTATACCAGACTTTGGGCTGCTCTGTATTGCACTGCCTGGTGTTAAGCTCAGAGGAGTTGTTAAAACAATAGTTTCATTCTGAAGTGAAATAGAGGTCAAGCTAAGATCAGACAGATTATTTCATTTGTCACTCCAAACACTCCTCCAAAAGGCAGATTGCAATTAAAACAGAACTTTGCATGGCTCAGACAGGGAGAACTGGATGTGTTCTGGTATCACTTTAAAAGGCACATCCCTGTCTACAGCAAATTCCTAATTTCTGAAAAAGAATGTAACTGAAAGCATGATTTGTAATTAATTTAAAAAGCATAATAACTAAATAAATAGCTAAATAAAACAGTCTATGTTCTGTTAAGCATTTAAATCCCCACCAGGTAAATATGTTATGGACTCCATTGTACACTCAAATTTTCTATCAGCTATACAGAAATCTATACCACCCTGTGTCTCAATAAAGTCCTATTTACCAGAGTTAGTGATGTTGGACTAACTCAAGGTTACCACACAGAAAAGACAAGCAAAGGATATAGCAATTTAAAAAGAAGAAATCAGCACAGGAAGGTGTGCTATAAAACATATGCTTCAAAACCCCAATGTCATTCAGTGTTGACAAGTCAGTGAAGGTGGAAATGCTTCAGAAATGTTAAGGGCTTGATTTGATGCTTTACCACGCAAAGTTAAGTGTTACATTTAAATATAAAAGGAAATGAAAACAGGAGCAAAGTATTCTTCATTCATTTGGAAGGCTAAAAACAAAAGAACAAAGAACCAACCTACAATATGACATTAAGTGATTACTTCTCAACCAAACTTAAAATTATTGGCTTGATGTGCTTTTAAATTAGCTACGAAACATCTGCCATGAGCCAAGGTCCACAAAAAATTGTTTGTAGTTTTCCAAAGTTGAAGCAATTGTCCAGTTTCATTTACAGGATGGGAGAAAACCACATAGCAGATCAGAACTCTGTGTCATAACAATTTACTTCAGCTGCGTTTTGATTTCCTGGAAAGAATGCAATTTTCCTACCACATTAAAACACTAGATTTTTCAGATCCCCCCCATAGCACTTCTCATACCATTAATTTCATATTTTTAAGCCAACATGGAGTGTGCCTTGACCGGAACATTCTGAGGACATTAATAAAGCTGCAATCTCAGCAGGAAACATAAACCAAAACTATGTTAGAAGAACTAAATCCTCACTTCCTACTGGTACTTGGCAGTGACTGAAAGAAGATGCCTGGGGATCACTGGGAAATCAGTTCTCTGCTGCTGGCTTCCTGCTAATTTCCTAAGGACCACATGATTATCTTTAAAATGAGGAACCAGAAGAGCAGAATATGCATCCTTTCACATATGAAAATGTCATTCTGTTGATATAGCTCAAGAAGGGGTTTTATTGATGTGCCTATTTAGGCATGTTTTTGTCATCTTTCCTATCCAGTGCAGTGCATAAATCTTGCCTAAAGGATTTGCAGCCACCACACTACAGACATACTTTCCTACCCTCAACCAAACAGAATTCCCAAGCTACCATTTCACCATATGTCACATTCTCATATTAGGCTTAAAGATGTATTGGAAAAATACAGTCCTGTCCCTTTCTGTGTCCTCAGAGCTGAGGAAACTGCACTGGTAACATCTGCCTTGATATTTTGGGACATTCACACAAACATGGCATCTTAGTGCCTGTACCTCAGCTCAACGAGTGGGCCATCAAAATGGGAAAATATGTACCTGGTGGTCAGTAACATCACTTGTGGCTTTTCAACTGTGGTAACTGTAACTAGCAGTGTCCCCCAGGTTTCAATACTGGGCCCAGTATTTTTTACCTCATTCATCAGTGACTTGAATGAAGAGACAGAGGCCTTCTCAGCAAGTTCACTGACAACACAAAGCTGGGACGAGTGGCCCATACCCCAGAGAGCTGTGCAGCCCTTCAGAAGGACCTTGACATGTTGGTAGAATGGTTCTTCTCTGCTCCCCTACTCAGGCCTGGTCAGGCCACATCTGGAGTGCTGTGTGCAGTTCTGGGCTCCTCAGTACAGGAGAGACATGGAGCTCCTAGAGTGGGTCCAGTCAAGGGCTACAGAGATGAATGAGGGACTGGAGCATCTCTCTTACAAGGAAAGGTTGAGGGAGATGGGCTTGTCCAGCCTCAAGAATAGATGACTGAGAAGGGGACCTCATCAATATCTATCAGTATCTGATGGGAGGATGTGAAGAGCATGGAGCCAGGCTCTGCTCTGTGGTGCTCAGCAGTAGGACAAGAGGCAACGGGCAGAAACTGATGCACAGGAAGTTCCACCTGAATATGAGGATGAACTTCTTTACTGTACAGGTGACTGAGCACTGAAAAAGATTGTCCAGAGAGGCTGTGGAATCTCACTCACCAGAGATTCTCAAGAACCATCTGGACACAATCCTGTGCCATGTGCTCTGTGATGGCCCTGCTTGAGCAGGGAGCTTGGACTGATGACCCACTGTGGTCCCTTCCAACCTTACCCATTTTGTGATTCTGTAATTAAGCTGGATAAGTAATGTCAGAAAATCAGACATGCAAATAACAAACCTCTCAAGTAATTTTGATGGCCTCAGACCAGTGTGCTATTAGCTCTCATCTGTTGCAGCACAAGAAACTTCGATCTTGCAGTTTTCTCTTGGTGTTTCAAAGTAAAAGTCAAAATGATGTGAACTGAACTATCTGCTAAATGCTTCCCAGGAAGGATAAAACAAAAAACTCAAATCTGTATACTAAAACTGAAAGTTTAGAAGTTGACAGATGTGATAAAAATACATTAAGAAAATATTATCTGTTGGTTATAGCTGCAACAGTTGAACAGTATAAGAATTCCTCCTAAGGTACGTATCAGTATACAGAACTCAATTATTCCTTTAGTCTCCTATCAGCTCATAGAAGAAGTAAAGTAACATCCCATTTCTACTCGGTGATGTTTCAAAACATTTGGTCACACTATTTCCCTTTGTGGCAATCAACCAATAATAACATAATAGATTTGTAGACACCGACTTTCGTTGGTTTTCCTTGTGCAATCCATCTATACCTAAGGACCCCATTCACTTGACTGAGACCATTCAGCCTCTGACCGCTGCATGTGCCCTCAAAGTTCTGCCTCGACTTCTGGGATTTTTTTGTTTCCACTGATAAATATCAGACGATATCTTAACTGCATCCTTCCTGAACCCATCCTTTCATTCAAGTTTTCACACAGAAGTTCTGCTCCTTAAGCAATTTCTTCCCCTAACGAAGTTGAAAACTAGCAATCACTAGCTCTGAGCAGTTTTTAAGTAGTTTCTGAGTACAGAAAGCAGTTAGTCTAGTAAAGATGACAGCCACCAATTGAGGACATGTCTTCTTGTCTGTGATATCTAAGGCCACTTCCATTCTAGCCCATTTGACTCACTTCTAATGAACTGTCACACTTGTGACTGAGATCCAGCAACAGGGTACACCTCTGGAATGTATGACATTATCAAGAGTCTTTATCAGCATTTAAAAACAGACTAACAAACTCAGCTAATTTTTATAGGCATGTATACCTCTAGAGAGATATACACATTCATAGATATATACATGTTTATATTTCTTCTAGAGTCTTTTTATCATAAGATCTCAATGTCTGTCCCCCTTTGATGAAGTCAAGGCCTGCTATGGATTAATTTCCGAATTTTGTATAAACAAGTTTAAAAATTGCATTCAATCTGCTTAACTGGTTTGCTCTATGACACATATTTCAGCAAACTAACAGCAATAATGGCATTTCAGATGACAGGAGTTTCAAACAAAACCCTGAAGTCCTGACTGCCTTGTGCACCCACCACATTCCTCTGACAGATTCAGCAGGCTCTGATTCTTGAGCTCTTGTCATCTACAAACACTGGGAAGTAAAATAGTCAGCACCTCCCATGAGCTTGAGTACAAAACCTCAGTGCGTATTTGACAAATAGGCATAATACTTTCATGAGAAATCCAACACACTCCTACACACAGAGTGCTTTCTTCCTGGTGGAGTCAGCATGAACTGGACTAACAAGAACACATGTCAGCCTGTAACATACATGCCTTCCATATCTCTTCCGTTATTTCTTATTTTCCTGAAGTTGTTTTGATTTACAATACCTTGGGATTCAAACCCAAAGCCTCTTTCAGTCAAAGGAGTTATTGCCAAGGAATTCAATGTCTTCAAGACTAGAAGACTATAGTTTTGTGGTCCCTTCCAAAGTCAGCAGCAGAATTCAGAAGCAACATTACCCATCTCACGCTCAAAGAATCACAAAAAACTCACGTAAGAATGCACGTATTTTCATATATATACATTTTGCCTTCTATCTCTATTAATTTCTTGCTCAACAGCTTTTCTCCTAATTTAAAAGCAGAGGCTCAGAGTTATAAACCTAAGCAACAGAACTAAAATAATAGGCTAAAGAGTAGAAATGATATAATATAAACAAAAAATAAATTCCCATTACCACCAAAAGCAACTCAATATCTTTTTCATTTCAAAGGGATCTGTTACATTGTTTTAGGATAGTATGTCACCATGAACATTTTTAATTTTCAGACTCAATTGAACAGTATAAACGAGATTATAGAAGTCTTACTTGACTGGCTTCTCTGGCATCCTTTCTTACGCAGAACATCCTCTATTGAAGTATCAAAGATTAACTGAATATTTTGCAAAAGACCCTGTGATAACAATTAAAAAAAAAAAGGAATTAAAAAAAAGGAGTAAGATCAATTTGGGAGTAACTAATAATTGATCTGCCTTAATCCCATGCTACTGACTGGATTCAGACATGAGTAAATATATAAAAACAATCTACAAGGCATTAAACCCGACACAGAAGAAAAAAAAGTGGTTATAGTTTTGTTATGTACAATTTCAGTACCATAAGTAAGAAGAGTAGGTATGTTCTGAAGTATGTTATAATAAAAGATATTAATCAGCTGTAAGCTCAAATCTCCATTTTCATAGTGAATTTTAAACTGTAGTTCTACAAGACATCCATCATAAGATCAAAGCCAACTTTCCTGCACCATCACAGTTCCATCTCTAACCAGTTATCCCCATGCACCATAGTTCACTGCCTCCTCAACTGTGCGGCCACTACCCCGAGACAAAACTCTAAAACCAGCCCGATATCTATTTCACTTTCAAAAAAAACACTCAAAAAACCAAAAAATTCATTAACAACCAGACTGTTTCAGTGAGCCACTTAGCAGTACAGCTTCAGAACCAGCTGAATGAGCACAACTGATGGAGAAGCTTAATCATGGAGACAGGAATGGAGAAGCCATGGGCAAGCACTTCTGATGTCCCTGCCAAAACTGGTCACCCTGTGGAACCTCACTCCAACATGTCATACTCTGGTTGAAAACTAGATGGCACAACATGATGAGAAAAAAAAGGGCTTTTTGAAATTTTTGGAGCCATGAGTTGAAGTTTGATTTTAGTTGTGAGTGAAAAGAAGCCATCCTTAAAGTAGCTGACCCAGACCACATCACTATATGAGGCAGAAAGTAGGTTTCATTTGATAGGAAAACTAGAAAGTTTATAATTGCTTCATTTTAAATGTTTTCCACAAAAAGAAAAAAAAAATCTCATTTATGGTACTGATAAAAACATTTTATTCTATTTAGTCTTTCAAAATTTTCCTCTCTTTTTTAATTTAAGTTGAAATTAAATGTTGTTTAAAATAGGAGACCAGGATGTTCTGTTAGGGAATGGACCAACACCACATTCTTCAGCTCCAACAAAAATTCTTTTTTTTCTTCTTTCAAATAAAAAAGTAAACATATTGACATGCTCTTATGATTTGACTAGATATGTTTCAATGGAAAAACAGTTCTTAATGAAATTTGCAAAGAATTTTACAAATCACCACAGAAGTCTAGAAGTCTTACATCTGGAAAAGAAAGTAGGTGGTTGCATAGAAAGGCCCAAAAATTGGTTTTGCACACTTTTTCTGGATTTAGACTTTGCTTTACCAGGCTTTTGCTTTCAGAAACCTCAAACTCACACAGCACAGATCCAGCAATTAATAAAAACACACTCTGAAGAAAGTCTGCTTGGGAACGCCTCTGACTCCAGCAAATCCAAGAGGCTTTGGGAGAACAACACTGTGCCTACTGCATCTTCTCAAACTACTTGCAGTTACCTTCTTACCACACCAGAGACCCAAGCTTCTGCAGGTCACCTACCCTGAAGTGATTCTCTCGAATGGACCCTTTCGCCACGTACAGCCTGCTGTTCTCTGCTTTCAGCTGCTCATAGAAAGGCTCCTCCAGGATGAAGCTGTCAATAAGGTCACAGCCAACATAGAGGTTGTAGTTCTCCCCTGTTATCTGCACGGTGAAGTTCTTCCACTGTGAGTCAGCAAGGTCCACATCTTCCAGGGAAATCACGTTCTGGAAGCCATCCACCCAATAGATAAGGTCCAGGGTGTTGGCCCGGCCATTGGAAATTATCTCAAACTGCCTCTCACTGATGCCGGGACCCTCTAAAGCCAGGATAGTGCCTCTAGATTGCCTGTCCTGTCTCAGGGTGGCTGAAAGGATAAAGCCCTCATTCTGCCGTATTAGTTTTATGATCTTTTTTAATTTCTCTGGTTTACATGGAGGTATATGGTCAAACCGAATAAAACGATATGCTGGGATAGCAGGGTCTGGGCCCCGAAACAATTTTGCTCCAACTGTCTTTCGGTTTATGTTACTGACTTGAAGTAAATCAAAGGTAGTCTCCTCTTCCTTGCCACCATCTGAAAAAGTTAACAGTGTGTGACAATGTGTCTACAACAAGTCTTCCAAGAAACAACTCTGTACACCACAGTTGGCAACTGCAATTATATGACCAATGTAAGGGCCAGCAGAATAAACCCAGTTCTATCCCACTTCCACAAACTGAACTGTTCCTACGAGCAGGCAAGTGAAGAATATTTTCTACCTGACGTTTTCATTTACATCACAATTCTCTCCTTCTATGTGTACAGATATAAATTCTTTTGATTATATATTTATACGTAAGGCTATGGTTATATTTATACGTATATTTTACAGCACTATATGGTACATACTTGCATGCCATGCTATACGCCATCTATATGCCTACACATGGATGCACATAGCAATTTATTCATTAAATATTTTCATATATATGAGTGAATAAGGAAGTTGAAGCAATTTCTACATTTTGATTAACAGTAATAAAAATCAAATTATGAGAATCCATGTGGCTACATGACAACAGAAAGAAAGAGATCTGCTTTTTAAAGATTCCAAGCACGAAGTCAGAAGTAGATGAGGGTCTGGCATGGTGCCAATTTACATTCTACTTATATTTGGTCTGTAGATATCTATTTTTCTACTTCTATCTTTTTAAAATGCTCACCCTACTCACTGATTCTGTTTATGTTACTTTCATCACACATTTCCACTGCACAGGAAAGTATAATAATTATTTATGTGATTATATACATTTTAATCAATAATTTCTAAAGAAAGAAATTTGGAGATATTAAGAAATCTTCATTTAGCATTGGCAAGGTATATCTACCAAAAATACCCCAGACACATATAGAAAAAACCCTCTATGATTACTTTGCCTACTGTAGCTCAGGTAACACAGCATTTTACACCAACTTTTAACTTTGGGAGTTACTCTGCATGTAGTCAAGAAGTGTCAGAACTTACCCTGAGCATTTGAGGAAAACCACAGGGTTATCAAGACAGCAAGCCACAACAGCCCTTTCCTCTTCAGCATAACTCCTATGAATAAACCAAAAAGCAGTAAGTATTACAGAAATAATATTTATCAACTATAAATATTTCAATTTCCTTCATGAAATGCCATAAGCAGCAACTATATATATAAAATCAGAATTTTTATTTTAACTGATTCTTGTAACACTTATTCTGGGTCTGTTCTTGATGGCAGAAGTAAAATGTGGCATCCAGTGAAGGGAAGAGGAATTACAGATGTTAAAGATCTTTTCTATGTAAATGTCCTTAATAACAGAGAAGGAAAGACACACAGAAAATATGCACCATTATTGCCTCCATGAAATTGCAGCAGCTGACATAGAGACCATATAAAGTTGCAAGAGATACTGCTTATTGCTAGCACATCTTTACTTTGGAGCACAATATTCAGTTAAAAATCCTTGTAGACTAATGACATCTCACTAGATCATGGTTCTGGGTAATAGGGGTACTCTTCAGTGCCGCCATACAAACTCCTCTCTCTTTCATATATACACAATCCTCTGTACCCAAACACAGCTGGAGAGAGTGACTTTTAACGTGATGCCGGTTTTGCCCTGTAGCACTATGCACTTATAAACCACATAATTGCATCTCCATATGTGTCTGCACTCACAATGAATGGAGCAGAAGCATTCCCTGGAATGTGTAGACATCCCGTTCCATGGGTACAGCCAAATCACTTCACTGCCAGCTCCACACATTTTTGTAAGGAGTCAGAGATGCCACCACCACTTCCTGTCTACATTTTCTTTGTCCTACGGGGAGCTCTCATTACCTGTCACCCTCAGGGTACCACCGCTACAGCCAACTACGGGCAGCCGCCAGCACGCCTCTCTCACCTCTCGAACCCCGCGGTTCCTTGCGGGACCGACGCCGCCCGGACGGCGGCCAGGGCTGGTGCGGACAGCGCTCGGCCAAGCGGGGGGCAGGTGCCGCACACCCTCCCGCCCCGCGGCTGCTCCCCTCACCGAGCACCCCGAGCACCCGCGGGGGCGGCAGCCCTCGGCGACCTCCGACCGGGCGACGGGAGAGCGGGCGGAGCTGCCCCGCTGCCCCCCGAGGGGGCTTCGCGGCGGGCACAGCACCTCCCCGCCTTGCGCCTTACCTGGCATGGGGGGAGCCGACGGTGCGCTGGAGCTCTGCCGGGGCTCGGCCGGTCGGGAGCGGAGCGCGATGCTCTGCTGCTGCCGACGCCGTCCCAAGTCCCTCCGCGGCTCCGCGCCCCGCGCTGACGCCTTTATGGGCTGCGGGCCGGGCCCCGCTGTCAATCAGCGGCGCCGGGGCGCGCCCCCGGCTCGCCTCTCCGCGGCGCTGACATAACCCCCCGCCGCCCCCTCCCCACCTCGCCTACCTGCGGGGCCATCGCGGGCCCGGGCCCGCCCCCGGCGGGCGGTGCAGGGGCGGTGCGGGAGGCGGGCAGCGCGGCAGCGGCCGCCCCCCGGGGA